>NDXB01000455.1:94624-128142 GCA_002631895.1 Agapornis roseicollis | reverse complement strand
TTTTTTTTTTTTTTTTTTTTTTTGCTCTCCTAGATGGAAGAAAGAAGGAAAGATGGTTATAATGGCAAAGATAGTCCTCACACTGTGAAAAGTGTAGACATACACTGTGCAGTGCAGTGCCAACTTGTAGGCTCAGGGTTGCTGATCCTGGGTGGCAGGTAACCCCTGTGGAAAATGTCATGAAATTTGTACTGCTCTCAAAGAGCTACGTCAGTGCAGTTCCTGAATGCAGTCATCCACTAACAGCTGTGTCATGCCCTTGAGTCTGTTCCCCTCATCTCCCTCCCATGGCAGGCTGAGCATCCCAGCAGTGCACTCCTACAGACTTCCCTCCACCAGCTGTGCTCATTACAGCAAAGGCAACAGAAGTACGTGTTTAGTAGGACACTGGAGTTACATCATCAGTTTTACAGAATTTTTTTAAAGGAAAAGCAACCACAAAATATTTTTCATTAGGTTAAATTGCTTTTCCTGGCATTTTTTTGGAATAATATGCACCTCTTGCTGTTAATACTAGATTTCTTTTCCTTTACAATTGCCAACACAGCATTTATAGATATTAAGAAAGTATGCATGGACAGAAAACAATATGGTAGAAGGTCTGAAACATTGCTGACTTTTATCCTACTACATAGAAAGAGTGAAAGTAAACTATGGTAAATAAAAATAACCTATTTGTAATTATAAAAACTTGAAGGGAGGCAATCTTTTTTATCTTTTCTGTTCTGAATATCAGTTAAGTAAGAACATGATTTACCTCTAATGAAGACCATGGCTACCACTGATGTTAACAGACACTGGATTAGCCTAAAAGGATAACAAAAGAAGTGGTTCATATTTCAGGCTCTGTCTTTGAACTCTGTTGTTCAAATTTACCTAACACAGGTACAAATAACAAAATAGTAGGAAATGCCTTGTAGGTATTCAAAATGCCTTGATGCCTTTATCCTGGTAAATGGTCAATGCTGCCATGCTCTGCTTTACAAAGTCTGTCTTATCTGTGCACAGGTTATGAACAATGAGGTCATCCTCATTCCCAATCACAGCGAACCTCAAGCAGCAAAGTATGCATGTGGTCTACACAGCTGTCAGGGAGAGGACAAGATGAAAGCTCAAATCTTCTGTATGAAGCCTAAATTACTAAACACAATAAACTTTCCTGGTTTGCAAGGCATAATAAAAAATGTAAAAGAAGTGAGAACAGCATCTGAAAAGATGTTAATGTGGAACAGTGACAAAATGGTTGTTTCATTTTCAGTGCCTGATATCAGTGCCTGATGATAAAGACTGCTAAAATGAACTTTTCTGGTCTTGCAGTCTTTGAAAGGAAGAAACCACGCTTGGTTTGCTGGTTAACAACTAAGATACCAAAATATTTTAGAAAGAAATAGAAGTCTTCATTTAGAGACTGTTAGAATATCACAAAATAGCACAGACAGCAGCAAATAAAATAAATTTATATTTTATGCATATTTATATTTAATGCTTAATTTTATTATATATCTACGCTTATCTAAAATTACATTGCTAATGATAACCCACATAAATAAAAAGCCAAATATAAGAATCTCTCTATCAGATTCCTACATTCTACCTCCCTAGTACTAAAAACATTTTTAGACTGGCCAGTGGTGGTTGGCCACCAGAGGGAGCCGGCACAACTTCAAAAATTGCAGAAGGACGGTAAGATTGACAAAAGAAAAAGTGCCTATGTTATTTGTACAAAGACTGCAGAAGAGAAGTGAAATCTTTTTCAGGTTCCACAGAAACGTTTCATGTAGAACCCAGACTTTATGTGATGTTACTTTGCTGCTTCAGTGTCGGAAAAATAAGAAGCTATTCAAAGTGACTAAAGACACTGAAAAAAGTTGACTATTTATGTGAGAAAGGGGACATTAAACAGTTAAGTAGATCAGCTTCATATAAAACAAGTAAAAGAGAAAAGGAATAATTTATAATGTTAATTGCATCATATTCCTGTTTCTGTTCAGTCTGTGTAGGGCCTAATATGCATACAGTGGAAGTAATTTTGGAAAAAGAATTCTCCCATTTTGTGTAGGCACAAGTCTGGACAATATGGATATAATGAAAAAGAAACAAAGCAATAGACTCTGTCTTGCACTTCTCCAAATATTTGAGATTGCTTCAACAAATCACAGAATCATAGAATGGCTTGGGTTGGAAAGGACCATCTCGTTCCAACCCCCTGCCATGGGCACAGGCATGTCACATTAGACCATATCACGCAAGGCTGAGTCCAGCCTGGCCTTGAACACTGCCAGGGATGGAGCATTCACCACTTCTTCACGCAACTTCTGCCAGTGCCTCACTGCACTCAGAATAAAGAACTTCTTCCTTATATCTAACCTGAACTTCCCCTGTTCTAGTTTAGACCCAATATCCTTTGTCCTATTGCTACAGGCCCTCTCCAGCATTCAAATATCTTTATGAATGAGAAAAGTCTTCTGATTATTCTAAAATAAGAAAACTCAACATGCCTTGAGAATAACTTTACAACTTTCACCATTCACTGGTCATATTTACCTCTCTGAAGATCACTGTCCTTTCAGATACCTTGCATTTATAGTCATAGCATTCTGAATGCATCCAGTAATTTCTTCTCAAGCAACCCTGTGAAAAGCCAAGTTGACATTTATGAAAGTGGTAAGATTTATGGATCACTCTTTCAGAACAAATTACAAATTTCCTGTGATGACTTTATTGGAAAAAGATCAAAAGAATCTCTCTTTAATAATATCAATATTGCTATGATGCTTATTTTTCCTGCAGGACATAGGAATGAAGAAATCAAAAAAGAAGCAGAGAAAGGGAGCAAGGGATGAAGGGTGCAAGGGAAATAAAGGCAAATGGCAGGGGGCAATCAGACTGACCAGGAACTATGTGCAGTGATAAAAGAGGAAACAAAAAGGACAATGTGTATGTGAGATGTCTGCATATGAATGCAACCTACTACACAACATCCACCAGTGAAACTATTAGTGGCCTCTGTCACCCCACCAGAGAGGCCTGCTGGCTTCTTGAATAAAAAGTTCAGTGTCAATACAATTATACTTGCTGACTGTAACTGCTGCAATATGAAAGTACCATACCCCCTCCTTACTTGTAACAGGGAGCAATTAAGCTCATTCAAGTCCTCCATCCAGGCTATGTTTTCTGCTCAATACAGTAACTGTTGGATGTATGGCAAAAGTCAAAAAATATGTGTCTTGTGCCTGACAACTAATGGGAACAGAAGTACTGGGGTATCCTACAGTCAAGTGTCTTCACTCACAACTTTGGCAACTGGTAGGCTACCATAAAATTGTACCTGCTTAAACTATTTTCATTAAGTCCTCAAGTCTTTTATATATATTTCCCAATGTTATCCCACATTATAGATGTCTCAGGTAATTGCAAAAATTGCCACAAGTCATAAAAAAATCAAAAGGTTTAGTTTCTCATTTCTACATCTTTGAAGAAACAGCCACTAATATTGGGCCAGCTTCCCAGTGATGATTTCCAATCTGTTGGGATTTCTCACCACATACAACAGCAGAGATTGGCAGAATGAGCAGAACAGGGAGCTAAGAAGCTTCTATTAAAAAAAAAAAAAAAAAAGTCCCATAGTAGCTCATCCTAACTACAGGACATCCCTTGTGAAGTGATGGGAAAAGTTCCAGTTTAATTGCTTCTGCAACTCTGTCAATTTGCTGTGCTACTAGAAAATCTCAGTTTTTTACTCTTGTGGGTCAAGTTCTTGCAGTCAGTGGCGTTGTTAAGATTGTCTATTTTCACTTCTAAATAAAGTGACATTTCAAGTGGCCAAGTTACAAATGGAAGAAAAGCATGCAAAAAACTTTATGGAAAACAAAAGAATGCAGCATGGGCTTTGCACTGAGCATTTTAGTTGTTGTGTCAAAAGACCCTGCATTGTTAAGATCAAACAAAAGATTTGACTCAGAGAAGTCAGTGGTATCTTCAGTTTCTACATTCCTAATCCAAGTAATAGAACAACTCAGAAGGCAGTAAAGGAGTTATCTTAAAAGCCCTAAACCGCCTGAACACAAGCTTGTGCATTTGGGATCTGACATTATGGCCGCTTTGCAGTAAGGCATTTATCCCTCTTCACCCAGATGCTCCTTTGTACATTTACTACGTTTTACAGGGTGCTTTTGTTCACTCCTCTGCACTAAGACACCAAAAAGTCATGACACAGTGTCCTCCATAACATAAAACATATGTGATATTCTGCACACACCTGCCTTGCTGCAGCCATGCAAACTACTTACATAAAAAACAGCATATTTCAATTAGGAAAAAAAAGGCAAAAAGTTAATTTTAAAACTTAGTAACCTGGAGCTTCAATTTAATAACCTCTGTTACCTGCAATATTTGAATAATCAGACTATATCCTGAGGTCTTCTGCAGTTTCACATTACAAATTGAACTGGTAGTTTGGGACTCAAGGTTGGAGTTTCTAACTCTGTAAGTTAGAGAGAAAAAACTCCTGAAGTTTAAACTTTTCAGATATGTTCTGATATACCAAAGTATATTCACATGTACTTTTAGTATTTCTACAAGAATGGCCAACTGAGATGCAATGTTTTTGATAGGGTTCTATTACAACGTACTAATAATGAGAACACACCTGCTGTACTTAAAAAGTACAGGAGTTTTTCCCTATAGTTTCATTGGAATGGAAAGTAGAGAGAATAGTCTTTGCTGAATAAGGAGGTAACTCAGCAAAGGAGATGTGTGTGTGTGCTTCATCAAGGTATCACTTTTCCTTCCAAATATAAAGTGTGGCAGCTTCGGATGTGGGAAGGAATGCCATGTCTATTCATTTAAAAATATAGCAAATATTTATAGCATTCATGTATTTTAATTTTTAGATCTCTACTAAAACATAATAAATCTACTATATACATAATTCTAACTGATAAACTTAAAATTACTTTCCTCTTCAATTTCTTGAGAATGAACAGGAGACACATAAAATCAGTATGTGTACCCAAAAATCCTATGTGCATATATGTACAACACATCTATGCAGTATCCACAGATATACATAAAACTATGTACATGGCATCGACATTTTACAAGGAATAAAACAAATATGTAAAACTTATTTGTGAGTTTAGAAAAAACTTATTTGTGAGTTAGAAAAAAAACCAAAATACCTCTAATACATTGCAATTCTTAACTGCCCTTTTTTTATTTAATCAAAGATTAGGAGGAAAACAGTATGCTACAAGGCTCTACAATACTTTCAAGGTATTGCCCAAACATGTGTGGCCCAGATAGATATGAAATAGGTCGTACATGTGGTATGGCATGAGTTTAGCTGGCAAGAAATACACCAGATTATTCATGAAGAGGATAGCAATTAAAGCAAAACAAATGACTGCCACTAAAACCATTATTCTGCAAACATCATTTATTCTACACAATAGTTTCAGAAATTTTTTAAGGAACTATATATATTTATGTGTATGTGTGTATATACATGCATATATAAAATGTGTATGCATTTTAATACATACTTGTACATATATTTTTATATTTTAACATTTAATTTTGCATCCTTCTGCATCTAAAGCCAGGTACAGGTCTAAGAGACCAATCCAATAACCATTAACATCAGCAAGACCCTTTCAACTGTTTTTCATTGGATTTGGTTGACTACATTAGTTTCAAAAGGAGAGAAAAAAAATAATCAATAAAGCACAACAAAACTCCAGAAAGAACAGTTGTATGGAACATAACTATGCTATTGTTTTTAGGGGTTTAGGCTTTATATGCCACATATAGCCAACACCTGGGTTTTTTAGGCTAATTATTTCATTTCTAGTTGCTTTAGTCAAACACCAGGAACGATACTGCACCATAGCTTCCACCTAGGCTGTCAGCTTCAATAATAATTATTATACCTTCTGTTAAAGCAGCACCAGCCACAAACAGAGAGCAAAACCATATGACTAAGTAGCTCCTCAGTGTGCATCAACATTCTAATTTTGGTAATAAAAACCTGACTCTAGCTTTGAGGATTTCAAATGTACAATATTGCATATAGTTGGTGGGCATCACGTCTCATCTCCCTGTTCTGCACAAACATAATGGTTGAAAGGGCTCAGGAGAACAATTGTTTCTTTTCTACACCATAAAAGTGAGCAACTGACTGCCTTCACTTTGTAGCTTTTACTGCATTGCTTGCTTGGTGTCCAATAATCCCTATAAGCCACGATGCTGGAGTTTCACTTCTCTGAGCCACTTTCACACAGCCCACACACCACTTGGCATCCTGCTGCCACAACAATTATTTCCAAAAACCTGTTTTGAAACAGCGTATTTAAAAGGCAAGACCCACAGAACTGTACTGTACTAACAGAAAGCACAGCACAGTTGATTCTGAAGCATGGGAACATGACAGAAAAGTCAGCATCGCCTGAATCCTTTGATTTTGCATTGGCACACGAACCACAAAACTCTGTATGTGAGACTGAAAATTGCATGAATTGTTTGCTTATAGAATACTATAAAAGGTCAATAAGGAATATGGCTCCAATACAAGACTCTTACTTTCAAGAATACATGATGTATATATGTGCGTATATGAACTGATTGAGGAAGGTATGATGTATTACTGCTAAGGGAGAAAAGCTAACTTCTGCTCTCCCCTGGAGCACAGAGAAGCAAGAAAGAAAGGTCCTGTAATTCTGTATTTTAGGGATTCAGTCCAAGACATTACCCCGATAGTAACTAGCATCAGAATTTTGAAATAAAGGTGATAGACACCTTCCTTCATCTATACCTAAGGTCTTGTCCTGAACTCAACATCCCAGCTTCAATCTCACTTCCAAAATTTTATTTTTCTAAGTGCCACAACTTCAGAAATGTTTCTATCAGTCTTTAGATCTGCATAGTTTTTGACCTCAATATAGTTAGAAGCTGCAGTAGAAGTATTTAATGAAAGCCACTTCTGGTGAATTACGACTTGGTGATGTAGGGCAATGTGGGCCTCCTAAATTCTGGTAATAAAAAAATGGTCAGTGGTTTCCTTTCCTCTACAGTGACAGATCCTTTCTCACTTTGTTGTAGCTCATACAACATGTAAGCTCATGTAACCCTCTTCCTGGAGCCATTCATACACTCATGCCTTAGTCCATTAGAGCTTGCTCTGACTCTACATGCTGCAATGTACTGTGACACACAGGGTAGGTCAACACTGGCAAGCCATGACATACCAATTCCTATAAAAGGTATGTGAAGGAGGCTGCAGTAAAGAAGAACCAGAGGAGATGAGAGGAAAGTAGTGAGGGATGGAGACAACAATTGTGCTTGGTCTGTGGAGGCATTGACCTCCATAGATCAAGTTTTCTTGAATTAGTTAGTGCCCTACTGTTTTCAACCACTGCAAAGCAGCCAAATGTGGGGACACAGCAGGTCAAAGTTAAAAGTCAATTGAAGTAGCATTAAAGGGTGATTACATTGCTCTGACTGTGCTGATTGCATGGGCAGACCGCCATCCGCATAAACCTCTATTGCAGCTGCTGAATCAGCTCGTTCTCAAAGGAAAATGAAGTTAGGCAACCAATAAATCCCAGCAGCTACTCCACTGCCATCCAACAGAATCATCCCCCCACCCCAACCTCTTCCTTTCATTTTCCTTCAGTCAGCAATGCAGGAGATTACTCATTGGGAAATAATTCATTTAAATACTCACCTGAGGATTGTTTGGGATCTGGATTCCAATTCATACACAAGATGCCTGCACACAAGAGGAGCTCAGTAAGGCAGCTACTTCCAAGCACAAGAGGGCTAGATGATGGGGAAAAAATTACTTGTTTGGACCATGAGCAGATAGCACCTATTTTACCTTCTCATTACTGAAAGAAAATAAATGGTTGTTACTCTCACTATGTGAGATGAGTTCCCCTGGCTGAATTCCTCAAAGTCATCAATTTTTATTTTAATTTACCATGTATGAACTTTGGAGAGAAGAGTCTTGCTGCAATAATTCCCCTGGAGTCTTTGGAAACCTTGCTTAAGGAAGCAGTGACAAGATTTTGTTTGTGAGACAATAAACACCTCAGATCTGTACAGGATTTGGAGGCCCATTCCTCAGAGAATGATTTCTCTGTTTCCAGTGCAGAAGCTACAGGATGTGCAAAGCTCTCATTCCAGACTGGGTTTTGTAGCTTGCATTTATCATTAGTATGCCTGCCCCCTGCAAGAAATTCATATCTCTTCTGTATAACGGTCCCAGCATGACCAATTTTGCCAGCAAAAATAAAAAACTGCAAAAATATGTATTACTGTAGATGTTACAGCTGATTCACAGAATGTAAACAAATATGCAACCATACACAGGTGCCCATATAGAGCTAGTAAAAAATATGTTAGGTGCAGGATCGGACAGACATATTCTAATGGCCATTAAATTTGTGATTTAGACATGCTGGATTATTAGCTTTTATTGTATTTTGATTTACACAAAGAATTCAAGGCTATTTGTCAATTATAGCACATCTTCCTTAGATTACAAGAAACAATCGACATCCCCCAAGCAGATTCTTCAGTACAAATGCAGAGTCACTAAGAAACACCTCAGCCATCTACAACTGTTTGTTTCCATCTTAACATAGAAGAAATTGCTGCTGACTGTGGCTTGCTAGGATTACGTGCTTTGTTATGTACCTCTCGGATTTTACTTTACAAGCTCAGCTATTAAGACTATCAGGTGATTTTCACTGTCTCATTTGCCCTCTAAACCTGTAATTAACAGGCAACTACAACACTCATCAAACATTAAAATCTATTGTAAAGAGATGGGATGAGAAGAAGGAGCGAGGAACAAAGTGCCATGTGGGAAATTATATAATCAAAGCACGATGCAAATATTTCAACCTTTTTTTGTGCGTGTGTGAGGGAAAATATATCATTAGCTTGATTCTTGCTCATTCCTCTTCATAAAGCAAAAAACCTGCTGTCCACTGTAATAGAGGAAAGTTCTGGGCACTTTGTGTACTGAAGTAGTATCCATAAACAACAAAAAGACAACATTTCATTGCATTCTGCCTGGGCTGTATAGTCCCCAACACTGTAATATGTTCTCCAGTGGCCTAGATATCACGGCGTAACTTGGATGCAGATGAAGATAGTCAGTTTTTAATTAATAATACATAGTGCAGAATCTGAAAGGCTATCTATAATTTATGTATCAGTGTCTCAAAAGCAGTCATTTATATATTATATATTCAGACAGAAAATTATCTCACTTTTATTTTCCAATAAAAATTATATTAAGATGCTCCCATATACCCACCAAAATAGATCAGTGCTACCCAGAGATTCATAGTTCTCAAAAATGCCAGGTTCCACTGGGTTCTGTTTGCTACAAGAGGCTAAATGTGCAAAAGCACTATACTGAGCATGTCTCCCTCTCTTCAGATGGGCTTTTGAAAATTATCAGGTCACTTCTTGGATATATGCCAATTTACCCCTAGAGGGACAGATAATGTGAGAAAAAAGAAGTTTATAAAAAGGGAAGGAAATTATTTAACAATAAGGGGTTTCCAATCTGGACTTCTGAAAAACTGACTATGGTAATATATCACAAGGCTCCTAGAAAACATGAGGAGAAAAAAGTAATTTCTGAAATACACATTTATGCAAAGCTATTGCATATAAAGCATGTTTAATATTAACAGTCATTCTCATCCTGCTGTCCTATTTTCCAAGCACCCACCTACTTACGGGTACTTTAAAAAGTAAAAATAAAAGAAGGCGTGGTGAGTATGCTGAACATGCAACTCTTAAAAGTTGCTTTCAGTGCTCTATTTTCTCCTCCACTCTATCAAGCTGTAAAGCCTAAAAATTCTGTATCTTCTCCCCCTCTCTATCAAGCTGCAAAGCCTAAAATAGTCATACCAGGCTACATGGTGCAAAGAAAGTCAGCTTCTGTTATACCTCAGTCTTTGTTATGCCACTTTTATGTGTAAAACAATGTAGAAAAGATGTCAGCAAGATCAAATGAGTCCTCGTCCCTCCTGCCTTAGGTGCCTGGGAGTCCAGGCAATCTCACAGATTGTCTGAACTTGTTCACTCCAGGACAAAAGCAAATGAATCACATGTACACTTGCTTTGCTGCATCACAGCAGATGAGCGACCAGTCAAAGTACAAGTAGTCGAGTTCTTTTTTCAGACTTACCCCTCTTCCATAATCTACACTCCTAAAACACTGTTGGGGTTTTTTTCCCCTAAAGTATTGAAATAATCCAGACTCAACAGAGACCTAGTGCAACTGAGATAAGAAATATTTTCCAATCTTATAAGGGCAAGGAGGTGACAAACTAGTTAATATCTGTGATGCATCTGGCTGTATGATGATTTGTATGTAGTAAGACAGTGAAGTAGGAGATCAGAATTCACGAGACAAGCTTCAGCAAAGTGAGAAAAGGAATATCAACCCACACAGATAGGAGGTGTCATTTTTTATTTCTTTTTTTTTTTAATGTGGATCTAAAGTTGCCATCTGAATTTTATTTCCTCAGTACAATAATATTTTGGAGAAAACAAAACGAAAGAGTTCAACATGACCTACAAGCAAACGATGTAGAAGAGAAACATAGTTCCATGAGATTCATACACTTCCTTTTATGAGGAGAGCCAGGCATTAGCTGCTCCTGCAGGTATGTCATAGAGAAAAGACTAATCATAAATATTTTCAGGTTAAGCCTATCTCTCCATTTCTACCTAGCATAACACTAAACCATTTTTTTTCTATGTACATCTGAAATTATCAGAATTGAAATTTGGGGATGGAAGGGCTTTTGAGAGACATTATTATTGGTAGACTGAGGTGTTAGCAAGCAGAACATTTACTTGGCTGGTCTAAAATCACAGTGTACTTTTCTTCACAATTTGAGCTTAATAACTGGGATTACCAACTGACTCCTGGCAGTTATTTTGAAGACTACAGTAATTATACTTCAGTGAATTTCTTCATAATCATCTGCTTCTTGGTATAATAAAACTTCAGAATTATCCAGTGTATGAATTAGCAGGTAGTTTACCACAGAACTCTGAAACACAGAAATACAAATCTATTTGAGTTTTGAAATACCACTTCTTAATATTGTAAACTGTCCACTCTGGTGCAGAACAGTTTCTGGTTTATTGTATTTTTTTTAATCTCTGCTGATAATGTTTTGTTTCTGTTCTGTAGATTTGCATCACTAGGTATTTTTCCTAATGGACTCTGAATAAGACACTTTTTGCATGATGGTCTATGATACAAAGCGTGTGTCCCTTACACAAAATCAGCCATTCTAAAAAAGAACTTTAAAAAAGTCTTGAAAAACATCAAACTGAAGCAAATATGAAAAAGAACAATGTCTTTGCAAGTAGTTAACCACAGGCAAATGCAATATATGCTGAAATTGCTTCTGCAACGGGAACTCTTGGATTTTCTCATTAGTTGAAAAGTGAAATATTGGCAAATTAGACTGTAATTTCAACAAAAACCTCTTAGGTCACATAGTCTATTTCTGCTGTTCTGACAGGACTGAGCTGTTCATTTTGAAGTGTTTTGTAGAACCTGGTTTTGAGTAACTCCAATTAAAAAGTGAGTAACATCATTCCAGTGAAAGGTTCTTTATAATTCATTTGCCACCTGACAGGTTGTCTGTGAAAACTACCACAAAGTACTTATACTTCATGCTGTTAGAAAATATTCCTTAATACACATCTTATTGGTTTCTTCATACTGCTTCATAGAATCATTTAGGTTGGAAAAGACTTTAAGATCCTTGAGTCCAACTGTAAACCAAACTTTGTCTTGAAACAAAAAGTATTGTGCCAGACATCTTACTACTGAAGGGGTGGTGGGAGCGGACACAATAAGGACTAAACCAAAATGTAGCCCTATAGCCATCAGCTAAACACACTAGTAATTTAATGGAGATCATAAATATGCAGTATATGTCCATTAAGTACTCTGCTTTTTAGAAAGGTCTGTTTTACTTAGAGATATCAGGTAAATAAATTAGTTCACTAGTTCTGAGATGTAAGAGTTTTTCCCCAACCTGGGAGGGGTAAACCCATAATATTATCTTGTCCAGCTAACTATCTAGTATGTCAGCAAGTTTGTAAAAATTGCCCTGCCATATATAGGGTGCAAAAAAAAAAGTTTGGAGAGGTGAAGAACATTTCCTTAGAAGCCAGTTCAAGGAGTTTGAGGTGGCAAGTTTAACTGACCCATGTTTTACAATGAGTTTTACTCTCCCAACCCAGAGAAACTCCACTGGAAAATCTCCCCTTTTCCTTCAAATGCCACTAAATTAGTTTGCATCACAACAGTGATGCACTAGTTAACTGCAATACTGCATTATTGCAATATCCAATAAACTTCATCTTCATTCGTAGAATCACAGGATCACAGAACTCAGAATCATACATTCAGGTTTGGTTTTGCCTCTTCTCTTCTAGAAGATGCTTGTATTAGTGAAACATGCAACAGTTTCTTCTTGTCTGGATTCAGTTGTATCTGAAAAGGAGTTTCTTACTAGAAGGATGATTTCAATCTGCAGTAAATTAATTCTATCATCAATGGTCAAAGGTATGTGCATCAATAAATTAAAAGGAGAAACCTGTAAATCAACATTGTTTAAACAAACCATTGCAGTACAATAACTATGTTCTGAAAAATTACAAATAGCCCTCAACAAATCAAATGTCAAGACTGCATAATGTTACATTGCTACTGAGAAGAAAATGAAATCACTGTAGTCACTGAGGCACATAAAATCAGTAAGAAGCCAGTACCAATTGGTTTCATTATTGGATACCTCTCTTTTCAACCCCAGACACTGATGTTAATAGCCTCACTGTTTTTTAATCTCCACATGTTGCTACAATCCTATTAGGTTGTCTTAAATTACTCCTTCCCTGTTTGCAACGCATATATTTGCTATTTGTCCTGGGTTCAGCAGTAGCAGTCATTTCTCTCCTTCCTAGTAGCTGGTGCAGCAAAGACAGGACACCTGACCCAAACAAACCAAAGAGGTATTCCATACTACAGCACATCATGCCCAGGATGTAACTAAGAGCTACCCAGAAGCACTAGGGCACTGCAGGGTTGGACGGCCGGTGCGCGGTTGGGCTGAGTTTTATCAGTTAGCGGTTGGTGAGGCGTTGCATTCTCTTCAGTTGTTATTTCCTTTATCATCATTATTATTATTATTATTGGTAGTAGCAGTAATGATTTGTGCTATACCTTAGTTATTAAACTGTTCTTATCTCAACCCGCGGGAGTTACATTCTTTCAATTCTCCTTCCCATTCCTCTGGGAGTGGGGGGAAGAAAAGGGGAAGTGAGCGAGCGGCTACATGATTTATAGCTGAGCTTAAACCATGACACTATTTTTCAAGAATGCAATTCAGGTGTCCTCCTCCTTTATCTTCCAGACCATTCATAATAATTGATTTTAAAGAGGAGGTGAGCATCACTCCTGCGTGGTCCAAGCAGCCACTACTTTGCTAGACATACTGGCAGATATGTTATTAATATGAAAAGAACATACAATATGATACAAAGGAAGAAGAAGTGATGCATACAAAAGTATGTCCACAGACTTTGAGGAGAGTGAAGATGGAATAAATCTGACTTGCATCAGCCAAGAACACAGCCCAAAGACAGCAAGTAATCTAGGTCTAAAAAATCCAGTATATATGTATCCAGTGATACTTTCCCTGAAGTGAAGGAACACAAAATTCTGCAGTTGGGGTCTGAACTGACTTGAACAACTATTTATTATCTTTCTGGTCATTCCTTCATTTGCAGGTTTCATATGGGAAGACAAACCAGCAGTTCATTTACAACCAAGCTTTCTAATCCATAAACCACCCCATTGTCTATTTAATGGGATTTGAGTCCAAATCAATTCAATCTCAATTTTTTTAACATCCTGTTGGGCACAGCATCAAATGATTTATTAGCAGTGTAGCTCTTCAATACAGATTTTCAAAAAAAGGTATAAAAAACCCATGATGGAAGGCATTAAAATTCATATTTATCAACAATCACTGTAAGACATAGAGGAGATACATCAGTTATTACCTTTCTAAACATGTAAGAGTAGCTTGCTATATAGCATTGCACTATGGCATTGACTTTCTTATGCTGTAAAAGGCATTTGAACTGGTTTCTAATCACAACATGATTAATTCAGTTTGTTACCACTGAAGCCTTAAATGGCACCCAACTCATAGATTTTTGTTAAGCAAAATCTTGAGGATTACTACATAATGCATACTAAACATACATGCATACCGAAACTTAAATCAAAATAAAATGTATCATCTGATAACAGGTGATTGTACATGAAATTATATTACATACATGGAAGGGGAGAATTTAATTTCTGCTCTCTGCTATACCTGTAAAGACATACTTCTTTTTTTTTTTTTTTTTAATCCACATAGAAGTATAATGTATTTGAAGTTTCTCCAAACTATATAAAACTGTTGTGACCACCAAGGACATTATGGGAGGAAACAGATTCTTTTTATATATATATATACACACACATAATATATATATATACATTATGTATAGATGTAAAATATATATACATATNAAAACTGTAAAAACATAATTTTTTTTTTTTTTTTTTTAATCCACATAGAAGTATAATGTATTTGAAGTTTCTCCAAACTATATAAAACTGTTGTGACCACCAAGGACATTATGGGAGGAAACAGATTCTTTTTATATATATATATACACACACATAATATATATATATACATTATGTATAGATGTAAAATATATATACATATATACATTTATATACATAAAAAAGAATGAACTTAAAGAATGACACTAATCATTTTCATCACATACTGGCAGTGCTTTTACGCTCCAGGCTACCTATTTTATATCTCTTATATTTCATGTCTGTCATTAACGAATTTAATCATAACAGTAGTAGAGAAAGAAGCTATTAGGTTTGTCTCCCTTAACCTATTTTTTCCTTAATGACAGTGTTATGGTGTACAGTAACATTTTCTTTTGGGCTCATGTCCCTTCTAGATCTGCTTTATTACTATTTTACTAGTGAAAATAAGTAACAAAAGAAAAAGGCTCAACCACTATTTTTTTGCTTCCTTGAAAGCTATCATACAAACTGAGTAACACTCAATTCTTCAGTATCTCTTCATAAGATTTAACCAATATTTAGAAATATATAATGTACCTAAATTTTCCTTTTTCCCACTAGACAAGAAGAGTGGATGCTCAGCTAAATATGTATTAATTCCTACAGTAACATTTGATTTTGAAATGAAGTATCCATGTTCACAGGCAGATAAACAAACATGACTACACCCTGAATCTAAAATACCCCACATATATGCAAACTCCTGATAAAATACAAAACCAAACAATATCACCTCTGTCATGCAATACTCCTAGCTGCTTACATTAGTAATTATAGCTATAGTATCTGTATTGTAGCATAACCTAGCAGTATTACCAGTGGATTCTGCAAAGAAGGCTGCAAATAAAATTTAGAGTTAAACTGTGAATAAACTTCTTAAGACTATCTCAAGGTCTTTAACAGACAAAAAGTTGTTCAAACCTTAGGTCTGTAGGAAACACATGAAATATATGTAAGAATTTATACTGGCAGTATATCAAATATTAACTAAATTCAAACAAGAAGCCACTATTCCAATAATAGCTATATATTTATGGAGGGAAACCCAGAAACTATTAGCAAGAAATCAGTTTTCAGAATATCAGTGAGAAACTAAAGCTAAAAAGCATTACAGAAATATATAATTATCTGCAAATCAGTATTGTGAATCTATGATGTATGGAGGTAAGCTTATACTTGGAAATAAATTTATTAAATTTGAAGCCTGGAATTCTTACTGAAGACACCCAGACAACTTGAACACAACACTGATGTCATTCCCAAAACATGTTTCTCATGTTTTAGCACACATTTTTTGTTTTCTCTCAAATACAGCACCACTTCGTGACAAGAGCTGAAGATGCTTAATAATTTAACTCGTTTTTCCTTGCCTAGAAACAGTGAGTATTCTTCCACCTCCAGCATAAATTATAAATTCCTTGATTTAATGGTACATACAAGGTGTAGTCATTAGGAGGCTGAAGAACTGGGGAAACCTAATTCTTCCACTGGGCTTGCAGAGAAGACGTTGACGTAAGAGACTTCACAGCAAACTTAATCTGTTAGCAGGAGTTTTTGCTGGAAATGGCATTGGCACTAATAGCTAGTTATACGCAGACATTACACCTCACCAGAGAAAACCTTCATGGCTGGGCTGCTATAGGAAGAAGTATAAACTGATGGCACTAACCCTGCAGTTAGAAAATCCAGCTGCTTTGTTCTTAGAAATAAGGCTGCTAGCTCTAAGCCTCACTATACCTAGCACAACCGTGAACTGCAAATAGTCATGTTCATCATGTTCATCATTACCCCTGTTCTCATTGTTGTCTCAAAAGCTGTGATGGCAGCACCACAGCTCAGGAAAACTCTGTGTTAAATTGAACACTAATTCAGCTAAATCATGTTCACCTAAAAGCACAGACCCAACACATTAAGCCTAACCATCATCAGGTAAGGATTAAAGCGCACATACATAAAGTGCACAAATGATCTGCACTACACCAAGCAAACCTCCTTAAAACTGCCACAATCCCCACCAAGTTTTATCCTCCCTTAAACTGTGATCTAACAATACAACTCCTGCATTATGTTCCATCTCTATCTTCACCTTCTCAGCAACCTGTCCTAAATGGTCTCTATCCATCCTTAACCACCATACACCTAGCACCATGTTTCCTCTTCCCCCCTCAATGAGAATATACATGTTGCCTATACCATAGCAAGTCGTTGACCAATGCCCCAGCAAGGCCTTCATGTGGAACAGAACTTCTTTGGTTTGGACCCTACTGAAAGCAAATATTATTCTTCCTCTTAAAACTGATTTCCACATTGCTGCCTTACTTTTCTTATTTTTCTTCTTACTTTCCTCTCAAAAGGTATATAATTGGCCTATCACAATTCCATTTTGTCCCTCATTCCAGTACCTAGGAAAAACTTCTAATTTTGTTCTGGTTTTACTAGAATGACAAAGTTTCAAGCTTAATTTTAGTTATTTTTATATTTAAATACATTTATGCCTAATCACTTTTTTTCATAAATTCTCATCTGTACAGTGAAGACTGTCACAGTTCAGACAAAATCACCCCAATCACAGCCAACCACACTATCTAATCCATCTTTTAAGAAGCAGCAATCGGTATTACCTTGGCAAAAGTCAGATACAGTATTTCCAAATGACATATTGCTTCCTCCATTGTAATACACCTCCTTCCTTTTCATCCTGCTTAACAACTCAGGACTACTGACAATAACGCTGCATCCCCTGTGTCCAAAAATACAGTACTGGAATGATGTATGGTATGAGGTACCTGTCACTGCAATGAATAAAACCTGAAGTGAAAAAATGAGCAAAAGGAACAACAGCATGTATTTCAGGTTCTTTTTGATGTACCTGTAGACTGAAATGATTTATCTACTCTGGATTTTCCCTGTGTATATGCAGCTAGAGTTTTCCTCTGTGTGGTAGGCCAAGCCAAGCCAGAAATTCACCAAAACCACTCATTAGCAAAAGCATACTAAAAAACCCAAAACCCAACCCAGACCCCAAACACACCAAGTAAGAATCAAACACCTACCTGTGTAATGACAGGAGCAGTTCACGATGGTTCATTTTTCTCACATATTTCAGTTGGACATGGTCCCTGCAGCACACAAGGGCTTTACAAAAGTAGTTCTTTGACTGAAATCCAACCTCCTGCAGATCTGTGGTTTGTGGTTGATTGCAAACTGTGAGGGTTTTGTCACGCTGCGGCATCTATAAAGACTTTGTCTCTGCAGATTTTCGTGTCTTCAATATTGCTTGAATTCACTCTGCAGCCTTTCCTTTAGCTCTGGCAGAGCTGAGCATTTGTCTCTATTCTGGACACCCACATTGCTGAAACCGATACTTAGCAACTTTGCCTTTGACATCTTTGAAACCTTTGACAAATTTCTCTAAAATCATCCACAAGACATGACAGATGTGGTAGGGAAAGGGGAACAAAGAAGTTCTGATGGGTGAGAAGCACAGACAGACCCATGTGTGAAGTACAGCTGGACAAGTGCTTCCTTTGGAAACCAACCTAACACTCCTTTCCTGCAGAAGGTATCAGCTTTCCTGTAATCCTGTTGTAAGGGGCAACTCCAGCTCTTTGTGGTGGCTCTCGTCTTTATTATGAACTTGAAAGATGTTACCTTGATCTTGACTATCTTTGCTGGCTAGCAAAGCAGTGAGTGAGCTAACTGAAGTGTTTGCAGCCTCTCACATGATCTGCTTTGTCCCACTTCTTTAGCTTTAAGGTTTTCTCTATGCATGTCGAAAAATAAATATAAATCATAACAGTGCAGAAGTGCTAACTCACACAGCATCACACTTTCCTGCCAGGCACTTAAACTACGATACTATGACAGGGACCTTGGAGGGCATGACCTCCCCAAGGCGCCATTTGTCCTCCATGGGCTTTTCACACAAAGCAGCAGCTCCCTGGGGCGACCTGGGCTCGCTGCGGCCTCGCACCAAGCTCACTGCCCTGCAAAGCTGACAGGCGCGACTCCCACCTCATTTTCTCTCCACAGCCAACCACTTTCGACGCCTACGAGGGCTCTCACCGCACCTAACCTGGCCAGGGTGATAGGGCTGCGGGGTCCTTCTCTCACACTTCCACCCCACACCCGCGCGACCACGCTTCCCTGTGGGAGGGTATATGGGGGGATCGCAGAGGGCGGTGGAGCCCAACGATCGGGAGGAGCCGAGGGCAGCCCTGCGCTTCCGGCTCGGGGGCGATCGACCTCAGTGGTCGCGAGTTCGCGTGGTGTGGGCGCCTATGCGGCTGGCAGGTCAGTGCGGTGAGAGGAGAGGGTAAGGAGGCTGCTCCGCCACAGCCGCCAGCTCGCGGGCGGGCTGCGGCCGCGCGCCGGTAGCCCTCGGCGATGAGGTGGGGGGTTTAGGGTTCGGTGTGAAGAAGGGCTTTGCTGCTGGAGCGGTTTATTGCCTGGGCTGCCCGCGGGTGAAGAGTGGAAGCAGTGATGCGTGGTGAGATTTCTGAGGAGAAATGGGGATGCACTGCTTCTGGGAAGTTGCTTACCCAGGTTGTTGTGCGGGTCTCCATTTGGAGAGTGGAGAATTCTATGTGAGGTGTTTTCTGTTTTTCTTGGTAAAGCTGGGTGCGTACCCAGTAAGTACGGCTAGTCCCACCAATTTTGTTTCTCTTTTAGGTTTCAATTTACGTGACCTGCTTATGATACGTTATGCCAGAGTTCTTTTTGAGATACCTGTGCTTAGTACCTCAGGACAGTTTTAGATAACTTTTCCCTGAAAATAGCCCTTAATTGCAGATGATATTCAGTGCACCTGTTAACTGCCTTGCAGTATACAGTGTAACTTTTGTGAAGAGGGGGAAGTCTGGCACCAAAGTTAGGAAATTAAAGAATAAAATGTGTATAAGCAATGCTAATTCTGTTCTATGTGTATATGTATTTGGGGATAGTCTTAATTGACTATCGTATGTTGTGGTATTAATTTAAAATTCATCATCCTTTTTCAGCCTGTCATCATTCAGGAAAGGCTCCAGCTTTGTTTCATGCTGTACAGCAAAACCCTGCTAGACCTTGCACAGAAATATTAATTTGCTTATTTATGCTTTCACTGGTGTTTGTCACATCTGTGTACCACAAAACTGTCAGTGTGTATTTTGTTACTCACTTTTTAGTGTTGGAATGTATTTTCATCCCACTTACTAGTGGAAAAAAATGATGAAAAGATAATAGTGCTTACGAAGGTCACATAAAAAACAGAGGCGGTCCTGAACTTGAAGCAGAAAGCCCTGACTCCTTGTCCCTGTGTTCATTCTTCCTAGTTATATTTCTTTATTCACAGAAATGCTGTGTAGTTACTGCTTCTGTTTTCTTCATGTGTGTTTGCAAGGCTTAGCAACGCTTAGGTTAAATCAGTGACTGAAAAGCTGGGCATTCAATAAAGGGGAAATGAAAGATGTGAAGCCATATGAGAGATGTTTGACTTGCTTGCAGCAGAGAGCTCTGCTTTATCTTTGTGACTCTTCCGTTAGTTGGAACAATATTTTATCCTCATTTTATCAATGAGGAACCAATAGAGATCTGAAGGCCTGACTGTGGAAAGGTGACTCAGTGCGTTGGTTTAGTGTTCTGGTTCGTCATTTTAAATGACTACTTCAGATGTCAAGACAGGTTTTATTTTTTTTTTCCCAGAGTACCTAATATTTTGTATAACTTGTTAATATCAAAGTAACCATATTAGATATTAATTATCCAATGCAGCATTCTGTTTACATTAGTATTGCAAGCCATCTCTGTCTACTATTCTCATTATACAGATGAAAACACTAGAGAAGAAAGGCAGAATGACTTTTCCAGCTGTTGTGTAATAACTTAGTTGCAGATAAAACATCAAAACTTGGGATATGCTTTGTTTTCTACCCAAGGCTGGTTGTAAAGTGGATATAGCTATTTTAGCCTTTGATACATAGGATTTTCTGTCTAGACTCAACTTGTGGTATTGCAAGCTTATTTAAAGGAAAAAAGTAGCATGCATGTAGCAAAACCACATGTGTAATAGCATTTCTAAATATACTTCTAGTATCCCCATTACTAAGCAAACAGATATGTCTAGATGTGGACTTTCAGCTGTAGTCTGATAATCACAGATGGTTGCTTAGTAGTCATTTTATACATATTACAGTATACAGTTGTGCATGACCTGGGGACCTCCAGTTTAAAGTCTGACTTTTGGTTAATAAAGGCAGTAAAATCCTGAGCATGCATGTGAAATTGTTGGAGTAATTTCTGCACAAATACGTAAGAGCACTGAAGAAGGATGGCTAGTTTCCCAGTTGTTTGCAGCCAATTCCACGCATTGACAGGGAAACAAGTAAATGTAGGTTAAGCCAGCAGTAAAAATGCTGGACTTCTGCTCTGTTGTCTTTTATATCTGTCATTTTTATGTGTGTTGCTCTGAGCAGGCCTCATCCACCTGGGACCTCCATGCATAGATTTCCTCTCTTGCAGTGTTACCACAGCACCAAACCTTTCTTTCCACAGTTGAAAAGAGCTCTGATTTCTCCTCATGGAACACTAACTGTGAGATAGTGAAGTTGCTATGGGTGGATTGCCCAAAGCCTAGTCTAGCTCAAATGTGAAACTCAAATGGGAGAGACAGACTTGTTACTTGTCAGTACTTTGTAGGAAACCCAAGATTAGATGAATTTCTTAATGCAAATTCTGTTAAATATGCTGTACTTAGCAGAGGTAAATAATTCATGGCAGGGGGGTTGGAACTACATGATCTTGCGGTCCCTTCTAACCCTGAACATTCTGTGATTCAGTAATGCATGATCCTTGATGACATCTGTCTTCACTTGGGACAGGAGCCACTGACAGGATAACTTGTTAATAACTATGCCATGTTTGAGTTATCACTGCTCTCCACGCTCCTGAACATAAATATTGCCACCAAGATCTTCCCTTGTGTGCTTTTTATTTACATAATGTACCCTTCTGTGCCCCCAACTGTTTCTGGGTCAGTGTTTACATGATGGGTGCTCTGCCAGGGAATCTAGCCAGTGTTGATTTTTGTTTCTCTAAAGAATTTGGGATCACTTGAATTCTTAGTAGCCTTAAAAATTTTATATTCATTTACTTTTAGGGATAAAAATAGGCATGCTGGTTTTGGCTGGGACAGAGTTAATTTTCATGGTCTCAGACCATGATTTGATTTAAAATCTAAGAGGTCTAGCAATGGAGTATTAAAGTAGATTTGGCAATAGCATCATAATATGAATAATTAACATTACTACTAATAATGTATTAGTAATTTGAGTATCAAAAAAGCCAGTACTGCAAAGGCTGCTGTAATTTGTTTGCAACCTTATTTTTCTGAAAGGAAGTTCCTACTTTTTGTTATTGATAAAATATTTTTGTATTTCTGCAGTGAGAAATGAAAATATAATATTCAGGTATTTTAAAGCTGAAATCTGCCTCCTTAAAATGGAGAAATGAAAAGCCTCATCCTGGATAAAGAAGTTACTCTGATATGTACCCCAGGTGCAAAATTTTCAGGCTAGAAACTAGAATTTTATGTTTAAAACCAAATACTTCATGATGAAAAAAAGAGAAATAGGATCCATTAAGTTTTGAAAATGAAGTACCTTACAATGAACACAAAGCTGTCAGTTGTCGGCAGAAGTGTTTGGTTGCTGATTCGGATTCAAATGTTGATCCTAACAAGATATTTTCCTTATGCTAATCCTTTCCAGTCTCACTTCTATTGGAAGCAGTGATTACTGAAGTTTGCATATAGGCAGTTGACCACCCACATATGAAAAATATCATCACTGATGCCACAGTAAAGGTAGAAGAAAAAGCAGTGGTCTCTGCTTCTGAGAAGAACATTTGTGTCTAGGAACTCACAGTGTCCCTGTTTTCTTGTGTACATATCTCTCGGACATGGTCTTCAAGCATTTAGTTAGCTTCTGTACTCCTTTATATGCTTGTGGGTAATAAAGGGTGTTTTAACTCCTTTGGATAACTCCTCTAATAAGCTGAAATGCCATAATGTACACAGTAGCAATAGTTTCCAATATAATTACCTCTTTATAGGAGGTCCAGTCGTTTCTGGCTATCATTAAATGATAAAGTTGCCCTGAGCTGTTATATGAATTAAAATCAGACCATTACAACATGATCTGTGATAAACAGCCAAGTTTTATTAAATGTAAACAAAGTTAATAAGTTCAAAATGGTACTTTAAATATCTAGGCATTTTGAAACTGCTATGAAGATAAGGGAGTTATGAATACCAGGATCTGAATTTTAAACTGCAGTTAATTTCATATGATAACATTAGTCATTTTTTAGTGTTTATTGGTTCCCTGCATAGTAAAAAGGCAACAGAGTATAATTTATGCTATCACAGGCCTGACAGTTAAAGCAAACTGGTCTTAGGTAGTCACAATCATTACTTTGTTTTTCAATGTTTTTGTATAATTAAATAAGATAAGGTTTATACATATTTAATACTGAGATAGTTCAGGCAGAGGTATAGCAGAGTTTGGAAAGCACCCTTTTGCTTTCAGATCACATGCTTAAAAGCTGTAAATAACTTCAAACTTTATACATATGTTTATAAATAGCTACAGTTTGTGGCTATGGTTCATTACTTCTTGTAAGCTTGGGGGTGATAAGCAGTCATTATTATATGACCAGTTGCCACCCGATGATTCTTCATTATTGCCAAATACTACATACTGTTAAAATCAAATTTACAATAGTAAGTACAATTCATTTTCACAGTACCTTGAAATCACTTCTGTGGTAAATTAAAACTCACAACAGATCTATAGGAAATGTAGTTACTGCCTGAGTATAGCCTATCTGGAATATCAGCATTCAGTGATAGTCAGTTACTACTTTCATCAGAGAATAGTGTTTTGCTAGCATACCATCTGAATGTTGATCCAGGTATTCAAATCCTGAAGTACACAATAATGTATATTGTGATTAGAAGAAGAAAGCAATCTTGCCTCTTTTTGATCATGAAGACAGTATCAGCATACTTAAAAAATGCAAGCAAATGACACGTTATTAAAAAAGATGCCATGATTTTTTTCAGAAGCGTGCAGTGCCAAGTACTTTCCATTATTTTTAGGAGATAAACAGTTTTGAAAGTTTAGGGCAGACAGTTCACAGATAGATTTTTCTGAAATATCCATGTTTTTTTTAGAAGCCTGTCTGTTCACCTTCCTTAAAATACTTGAGATTGCTCTTCAAAATGCTTAGGAATCACTGTTATGCTTTGCCACAGGTGGATTTGTGAGTACTCGGTCTTTTTGAACTAGTCTTGGTTGGGTCATGTGCATACTGAAAACACACAGGTCTGTAGTAAACCTAAATGTTAACCGATCATCTGCATGAGAACTTTCAGGGCAGTACCTTTCAACTTGTCTTAGTAGATGTCTTTATTTCTTAATTCCTACATCTTATAAGAGAACTTTCATTTCTCTACCTCTGAAGTCCATAGCTTCTGCATGCATTTCTTGTTCTTCTCTTTGCCATTGTGAAACATGCTCTAAAAGTTTTCTGTTGCAGATGAGTTTAGGATAAAGAATTTGGAGGGAAAGAGGAGACTGCATTCTTAATTCTCCATCTTACTGTATTTAGCAAAATCTCTTAAAACCGTAAGAAAAACATCCATCTCATCAGCCACATAACTTATAGCTGTGTCTAGCCTTTCTGCTGAAGGGTGCTGCAGCTTCCGTGTAGCTCACATTCTTGTCTTTCCTACGTATGGAAACCTACATCACAGGTGGGAAGGAAGAGGGGTTTTCATGGATGCCTGAGTTTAGCCCTGACACTAAGTTAAGGTGCAATTGAATAGTGCAGCTGAATCTAGAAGCTGATCTTAGATCCCCTCCTCTAGACATACTGTATTAACCAGATGAAAGGATCTTATTACCAGAAATAATGTCAAACTAAAAGGTAAACATTGCTGCCCAAACCTAACAGAGATCCTGTCAAAGGCTCTCTAATGCATTCAATTCCTTCTGTGAGAATATAGTTCATGCCTTAATGTACTTTACCATCTAAGTTTCTCAGTGTTGGAGAACATGCATGTATTATGTTTCTCCAAAAAAGCAAGCTATTTTCCCATCAAGATGTAATGAATTAATGACATTTTCACATGCTATTCATCATTATACTTTCTTCCAAATACACACACAGTTGTTTCAGTTTTTCTCTATGGCACAGGGGGAATGTTAACTCATGAAGAATAAATAATTCAAGTTTGTTTACTGTGGTCAATAGAAAGTGGTGGGATTTTAAGTGTGTTTTTTGGTTTTTAATATCAGATTAGAGGTATGATTGAAATTGTAAGCATTATTTATTTTCTAATGGAAAATGTGATAAATTCTAGAAGTTGTTTAAAAAATAAAAAAATGTATGGAATGACATTTATGAATTGAACTTTTATGAAATTTAATCATATGTTAAATATGTTTTCATATAGTGCATCCTTCTATTATTCATCATTTTTATTTATTCATTAAACATTTACAATTTAAATAGTTGAAAGGAAAAAAATTTGGTATGCCTGGAATGAGGTGAACAAGGACAATTTAGAGCCAGCTGAGGACTGAAAATAAAAGCCCCCATCTAGTAATGCTAGTGTCCTCTGTAAAAATGAAAGGCTAAATACAGTACAGGCTTCAAAGCACTTTCATGCTAATGTGATAGTAGGCACTAAATGAAAACAGCAGCACTTTTGTCAGAAGTCACAAGCGTGGTATTCCTCTGATATATTGAGCACTTGCTCTTCATTAAACAATAATATGTGTGAATGACAGAAGTAAGTATTTTTAATTAACAAAACAATATGAAGAACAAAATACGTATATCATCTGCTGGTGATTAGCTTTCATTTATATAGTATATCATATTTCTAGAATCCTTCATCACATAGTGATTTCCCTGAGGTTTTGCTATTAATATGTTTTTGAAATGTTTGCAATAGCATTCACATAATTCATTTATGACTGAAAAGCCTGTAACACTGGCCAGGAGTGTGTGCTTGAGCACAAGCACGAAAAACCTTCAGAAGGTAGCCAATGTAGTTAACAGTGTACTAGTGGACTGTCTACCTAGAACTTCTTCCCATGACAAGCTCAATCTAGCTGAGAATTTGAAGAGAAGTTGGTTTAATCAGATCTAACATGTTTACACCTTTGGAGCTGACTTAAAAAATTTGAGAGCCCTCAAATATGACTATTTGATCATCATTATTTCTCAAATGCGTGTTATTTGTTGAAGGAAATGGAAATAAACAATCCATGTGATTTATGCTTTACTTCAAAGCAAGTTGATTAGGTCTTTAAATAAATCAGATAGCCTACGAAACATCTTGATGAGTATCTGAAAGATTTTAGCTATGTCCAGAAAGCAATTTCTAGCAGCTTAATCTCACTTCTGGTATCTAAAGATGATTTACATTTCAAATTTATTTGAATTTTTTAAATAGGATTTTTAAAAGGTAGGGCTACATTATAGAAAATGTAATAAAGATTGAATCAAAGAATAGAAGTCGGCTTGCTTAGAAAGGATGTTAAATATTATCTAGAAAATACAATAAGAATGTAGAAGCCTCAAATATGCTTTTTCTTCTTCCCTCCCCCCCATATCAGCTACTACAGCATTTCACTGAATCTCCAGTTGCTGTGGACTCCTTTCCTGTAAAAATGTAAAGCTAATTCCCCAGTTAGTTTGTGCCAGAATAGCTCTGTTTAATCAATGAAGCCTTGGTGTTCCATGCTATCAGAGGAAATTCTGCCAGTGTTTTTAATCAAAAAATTTTAAGGTTTTCATACTTGTCTTTTTTTTTTTTTTTTTCTTGAATACCACAGTCTTACCAATACTTCCAAATCTGTTTCTCTCTCTTATCAGTTCTGTTTCCTGTTCAAAATTAACGATATTAGAGGGATGCATGAAACAGTGTGATGATTGAACTGGNTAAAAAATTTTAAGTTTTTTTTTTTTTTTTTTTTTTTTTTTTTTTTCTTGAATACCACAGTCTTACCAATACTTCCAAATCTGTTTCTCTCTCTTATCAGTTCTGTTTCCTGTTCAAAATTAACGATATTAGAGGGATGCATGAAACAGTGTGATGATTGAACTGGAGAAGAGATATTTTCTGTGGAAGCGTAAGGCAGATCCTACACCTGCCAGCTTGGAATGAGAAGTTTTTTCTGCTTTCAGGCTACATTCAGGACAGTTCCATTTCAGTTTTCTTGTAGCACTCTTGCCAAGCTATTGTCAGTTGGCTTTCTACAAGAGTTTAAAACCAGCCCTGTTTCATCGGCAAACTTGCAGCCTGTATTTCATCACTGAAGCTTATAGAATTCATTAAAGTAGCAATCCATATTCCTGTATTTTAGCTTGCAAGTAGGTAGTGTATGCTATAAATTTTGTACTCCTACATGCTGTTAAGTCCATACTGTTCATTGTGTATGACATGTACAATAATCATTATTATTCTATTTGTACACAACTTCTTCTTTCAAATATACCTTAAGTAACATCATAAAAAGGCAGAACTATCCTTTGAAGCTGTGATAATTCATTCATTGGATTTAATGTTTTGGAGAGCTCTGTAAAAAGCTAATCCTTTTTTTATCAGAAACTAAGGATTGAACATTACCATCTTTAAGATATTATAAAAGTCAGTTACGTTATTTTATTTCTTGGACCACAATTATGTCGCAGATGAGCATTGTAAAACTTAAATTGCCAAAATGTACCCACTCTCCCCAAAGAGTCAGTTTTGTTTAGTACATTGAGAGCAACAAAGTTTCACACTCATCTAGCACCACCAAAAAAAACCAAAAAATTGCCTGAAACAATCCAATACTGAATAAATGATACTTAAAAATCTAAGTCTTTATGAAGACTTTAAGTAGGAGTCTTTGAAGGAGTGTTTCTAAACTTAAATTCCTCCCTTTTTGTAAGTTTATGTTTCTTACTGGAAGGTCAAAATGATTGACAGTTTTACATGAGGTTTAAGCAACTGTCATTTTGAAAATTACACTTGAGCATGTTGTTTTCTTTCTGGATAGTTCCATATTTAGTGTATTGTTAAAGTGTCATGCATTGAATTTGAATGTTATAATAAGCATTTAACAAGTATTTAATTTTGTTGTAGTCCTAATTAGTCAATCCAGGTGCCTGTAAGTGCATTACATACTACAGGCATTGCAGTCCATACCAGCTATGACTATAGTGAACATGGCTACATTCAAAGAGTTGCCTGAGGAATGTGCTTTGGTACAAGTGTGCAAGAGTGAGTGGGAGCTCAGGTGCATGCTCAATTTGCCAACTCAGTGAGCTAATTTGAGCTCAGTTTGAGCACTCTGAGGACTGAGTTTCCCAGATGCTGTAAGGTTAGTTCCACACTAGTAAACAGTTCTTCCTACAGAAGGTGATTTGTTGAGGCCAGCAGTAGGCACCACGTGCCTGGGAGCCATAGGGGGTACCATTGAAGGGAGTGCATTTTGAATTTTATCTAGTCTGATCCTATGGCAATAGCAGGTGGTGCACATTAGATGTGATTCTGAAGCACATGTTCTGTTTTACTTTCATCTGAAAAGTATGCAGTTTATGCATTCGAGGGCAGTTGGTAATATGAAGCAAAACATGATGAGTGGGCACAATCAGATGATTTCGTTTAAGGGTATACTCCTGATCTTAACTGAATGTTAATGTCGATTCACTGTTAAGCCACAGCTCTAACTGTGTCAGTCTTCCCTTCCCAGTAACTTCAGAAGCTTGGATTTATCCCATGCCTCATTTTCCCTTTTGTCAACAGAAATGTTTAGGCAATTGCAAGGCAAAGCAGGAGAAGGAGTTGCCCAGTGGTGAATAAAAAATAAGCTGCCAGGATGCGTATAAGAAACTGTATAGTAGAAATGTGTAGGACTGCACCTTCTCGTAGCAGTGAGATTTTTTTTTTGTCGTTTTAAGACATTTGTGCAGTTATAGCCGTAATCTGCAGAAAATGGAAGAGGGCGCGTGGGTGGTATAAACTTCAGAGGAGGAAATGTAAAACTGCACATTGTGTTTCATATCTATACCAAACATGCAGTCAGTTACTGCTGAACACCTGGGATGCGGTAGCATGTTAAACTGTGGTATCTTGAGGAATCTTAGATTAGACACCAATAAAATGTATGAACAAAGAATACAGTGGTAAACATGTGACAGCATCAGCCTCTTAAGATTTTTGTTAGTAGATATTCAAGAGGAAATTAAAAATTATATAGATCTGGTTAAACAACGAGAGGCTTGATCTGTAAAAAGCAGGGTGTTTCATAATCCCTTGATCCTGTCCTGTTGTCCTCAAGCTTCTGAGTTTTACTGTACTTGAATTACAAAGGTTCTGTAATTTTACAGGTTCTGTAAAAAGATGAGGTTTAATTTGGTCTTAGAAGTGGCTCAAGCAGGATTTGTTTTTACTTTCTATTCTGTGCCTTTAACTAGAAATGGAAGACATTGTCCTTGAGAAGCAAAAAGTACCAGTATGGTACTTTTTTTTTTTCCAGTTTACATAATTGTGTAGACATAGTTTTCTTGCTTGCTGGAAAAATGTAATTTGAATCTCATGTAAGCTTTAAAGGAATTTGGGCATTGTGGTTGATTTTGCCATCCTATGGGTAAATTATGTGAAAGCAGGCTTGTACTCATGACTAACTCAATTTCTTTCTGTCTGATGGGCAGAAATAAGAGTAGTTTGTTCTATAGCTCATGTCTAGAATCTTAATCTTAAAACAGTAAAGAGGAAGCTGAGGAGGTTTTAATATAGAGATGTCAGCTTTCTACTGAGGTTGTCACTGAATGTTTTATTTAGCTTGGTTTCTAACTCACTGTTACCTCTGTCATTGTTCATTTTATGAAGCTGCACATATTTATGCAATGATTTTCTATTTCGTTTACTTCTGTGTGCATCATTAACATGAATGCTGCTAAAAAGGTCAACACAAAAATATAAAGTGCTTGTTCAATACTTATTAGAGATTTTTTGTTTGGGGTTTTTTGGATGACTGTCACATGTGTCAGGGATAAAAGAAATGTGCTGAAATAGGAAGACGCTTTCTCCTACAACCTCATAGCTTAGACTTTATACGTCAAATAGAAGCTGCTTCTCATGCTTCCTTTAATTTCTGGATGAACACTCAAGTAAATGAGATATATAAAAAATTGATTTTGAAACTAGTCTGCAAAAGTAGGAGGTCAAGCCATTTGATTTATAGAATGTCAGAAGCCTTCCTGAATACTCTGCTGACCTGGCGCAAAGGAAACAATAGTTTTAGAAACCCAAAGAAGTATGGGTGAGACCCTGGAATAGATTGCCCAGAGAAGCTGTGGATGCCCCATCATTGAATTGTTCCAGGTCAGGTTGGACAGGGACTTTGAACAGTCTGATCTAGTATAAGATGTCTCTGCCGGGGTGTTCACAGGACAGATCAGGGAGAGGCCTAAACTAGGGAATAAGGCCACATCACTCTTCAGGTCAAACAGCTTTTGGTGCGTAATACTGTCTTTGTCAGGTTTGATAGTTAGGTGTCTTTCTAACCTACCTGGGTTGGGTCCATGCTGTGGAAAGGTACCCCATTTGCTCTGTGTTCCCATTGTCACTGCAGGGAAGGTCAATGGAATTTCTTTACAGAAAGCCCACTAGATCAAGCCTAAAATTATCCCATTTGTAGGAACGTTTTTCATTTTGCCCACTCAGACCTCATTGAGCTTAATAAGAAGAACAGTGAAGAGATGAGGGTTGAATTTATACAGATACAGCAAGTACTTGTTTTCACACACAACTTAGCAATTAGCAACAGAAGGTACATAAACAATGAAAATGTTCTTATTACATGCTAGTTAAAAGGCATTTGAGAATCAAAGTGCAGCAGCTCTGCTGGCTGATGCAGTGATAGGATAATTTCTTTAATTGAAACAGGTGTGCCACAGCACAGGAGCAATTTAGCTGCTTCGTAATCTCGCTCTAAAGTTTACAGGCAGGCTTTTATAATTTTCATTTCCATTAGTGGAACGTTTCTGAAAAGCAACATGCCTTACTTGAAAACATTTTCCATTATCTACAAGTAGTTCTAAAGTGCTTTCTTCTGTCCTTCCTGCGATGAATTCATTTTGGCTTGCTTCAGGGGATTTGCCTTACAGGATTACAGCAACCAAGAGCTAGAGATGCATTTTGAGATACGTTTACTGGATGCATGTCAGGTGTGCTGACTGGGAAAATCAATGCCTTTTGAATGGGTGAGGGGTAGTTCGTTACACTAAGGTCACTGATTAGTGCTGAATTAAATGTTCTCATTCTGTTTCCAAATGTTAAAATGCAGGGGTTGTTTGAAGTGTCAGTGAAACTTTTTCCATAGTTCCTTATATCATTTTAAGTGATCAGGGCAAGCAACATGAAGAGATGAATGGCTGAATCTTTGAGAAAATATTGCAAAGTAGCCAAGAGGCTGAAGGTCTTGTGTTTCTGGAGTCTCTTTTGAACTAGTATGTATGCTTGCCATTCTCATCCTACATACTGCCCAAATGGAAAGGAATCTTCTTGAGATTAGAAGGAAGGTTTTGCAAATCTCTAAGCAAAGATAGAGTCTGGGATTCTTATGTTCCTCATGCTTTGTTTTTTTGTCAATGTGTCACCCTTGACTATATCCATAGTTTTATCCTACAGGGTAGGAGGAATGTGGGCAAAAGGGAGAGTAGAATAAATACGTCAGAAGGAAAACCAGACATTTTTCAAACCTTAGCAGGTTTAAAAAACATGGACTTCAGACTCTCTAAATGAAGAAGGTGTAGAATCATAGAATGGTTCCGGTTGGAAAGGACTTTAAGATCATCTAGTTCTAATCCCCTGCTATGGGCAGGAATACATCACCCTAGACCATGCAGCCCATGTTTCTGCTGGATGAGAATTCATGGGAGAATGTTATGCATTCACCTGGGGTGGCATTTGATTTGGACAGTGAAACTAGAGTCTTAAAAATAAAAGTCTAATCAGATGAGTGTGACTGACTTCTAAAGTCTTGCATTTCTCTACCTTAGCTGTCCATGCCTGGAGAAAAATACTGCTCTTATGAGTAAGTTTTAGCATGGGAAGATGCTCATGGTGATCCTTGAGAGTATAGTCTGCTATTCATAATAGAATTAAAGATGCAATGGATGTCATTCCGTATTGGTTATGTTGCTCCAGTTTTTCATCAATGTATTACAAGAAAGTGAACAAGAACTTCCATTCTGTGCCTTTTCATTTCTCCTTTGAGATATTCTGCAACTGTCCTTATTTTAACAAATTTTAACAATGGACAGTAGCTCATTACATGCTGACAGAGGTCAAATTTCTTTCCTTTAAAAACTGCCATTTAAAAAAAAAAAAAAAAAGCCCAAAACAAACCAAACAACAAAATAAAAAGCCCAAACAACAAAAAACCTGCACAGTTTCCTCTTCCCCAAATGAGGATATCTGTGGCAAGAAGAAATAAAAGGGATGAATTTCTTCTCTAGCAGTTGATCCTCTCTTTTCCCAACATGGTGTTTCAGAACAATTTGAAAAGTTTTCTTCACGCAGGTATCAAAAGCTAATGTGATTAAGGCAAAGATTGTAAACAGACATGGATTACTTTTTTGTCAGGGTTGACTGTGACAAGCTTGTTGTGTAGTTACAGGAACTCCTGCGTATCTGGTTGAACAACAGGTATGGCATTGTTGGGTTCAGCACACTAACTGGATAAGGCGGTGGGTGACCCCGAGAAATATACAGTGTCCATCTTTCAGTTAGAGTTTGGGTTAAATGTTGGAGTTCAGGTGTCACTATTTTTTTTGTCAAGGCATTCTAAGGCAGTGGGAAGGTAGAGCCAGTTTTTAAACCCTAGCCTACCTGAAATCAGCCTTATTTAAGTTAAAAGTATGTTAATGCTCATTTGCTGGAAACAGCTGTAATAAAATGCAGGTATCTAGAAGTAAAGCACATAATCTACAAACACTAAGCCTTTAAAAGGCAGGGAATAAATTTGCCTTAGTGCACAGGGCTTGCTTTTCTGAATTGAGCAGTTTTGTTATTGAAGATGAGTGTTACCAAGTACTTCTAGCTCAATTCTAAACACACAGGATTGCAAGATTCATAAACTTAGGTGCCTGTTCAAGTGCAGCCCACCAGTTCCCAGTTTGTTTCCTTTGCCTTCCTGATGTGTTTAGTGCATTGCAAAGTTCTTGAGTTCTTTCTTTCTAATATACTTACTTTTTTCTTTTCCCCTCCGTACTATATCTTTTAATTGTTTCCATAAAAAGATGTTTTGTCTTGTGTATGCAAGTTCTTGATTCCTGCTTGGTCATATTAACATGCAGAGATGTTTTTGTCTCATTTGATTCTCATAAGGGCTTTTCAAAGGTCTCACTTGATTCTCATCAGGTCTTTTCAAAGAAGAATTCAGATGACGTGTTTCATGAGATGTGTTTTTTGGTGGCAGCTGTGTACACACTAGTAACTAGAGAATATGCCTGCTTGTCAAAATAACCCTTTCAGGTTATGGATGACCACATAAATTCTCTTACTGTTTCTCATTGCTACACTAATAATACTTTTTATTTCTACCTTTGAGTCAGTTTCTAAGTAGCAGTAGTTGAAGTATGGCTTAATGTTGTCAGGATATGATAGTTTCTGTTACATTAACTTTAAAGGGAACAAAATTCATCTCAACCTACATTATACTCCAAATGCCATAACTTAAAAAAAAAAAAAAAA
>NDXB01000455.1:69555-85237 GCA_002631895.1 Agapornis roseicollis | reverse complement strand
CTGTTGTGTTGGTTATTTGATAGCCCTGTTTTTTTTTTTTTTTTTTTTTTTTTTCCTAATCTGCAAAACTGTAGCTTTAAAATAGCTTTGTCTTACATCTAACACAGCATACAGGATTTCATTTAAAAAAAGAAAGTGGAAATCATTGTCATAGTATTTCTTTATTTCTGAGGTTTTACGTTGTTTGTCCGTTTGTTTTCCAAACTCTGATTTTGCCATTTTTTCTTCTCTCTCTCTCCCCTTCCACCCGGCTTGATTTCTAATGCTAAGGTCTTTCTTAGAGCAAATTAAACATTCTATGAAACAGTCAAGTATAATAGCACTGATCACTGGCATCAGAACTGATGACCAGTTAAAGATATTTCCAAGTATATACCATTAAAAAATTATTCCATTTTCCTAGGTAAGCCACAGAATGAAAATCCTGGAGACTCCTTGTCTGACATCTATGAAGTAGCTCTTGCAGGCGGTGAGTTGAATTCCCTTTGCATTTACTCAAATAAAGCCAGTACCTGTAAGAAAATAAATTTAATTTTCTGAAATTTTGATAGACATGAAGGGCAATAAACTAACCTTACCATAGCATACAGTTGCATAGAGAATATGCCTTATTCTGAAACATCCACCCACACACCTATACCCACACATTCTTGTGAGGAGTGTGAAAAGGGGAGGAGATTTAACAGGAGCATTTCCTTTTTCCTTTAATTTTAGAGTACAGAAAAAGGAAGATATAAAGAGCTTTCTTTTTCTGTTCCCACCATGATTTTTGCTCGTAGTAAAGAGACAGCCGATCTGAAATTTCAGATAGACCAGTCCCACTCGTACACTTGCAGTATCATTCATTGGCAGCCAGTGGCTGGGAGAAGCCTTGCATCAGGACTCCAGCACTTGTTAACATTTGCCATTCTGGTTTATTTGTATCTGTGAAAGTCCAATTACTAGGGCAAACAGACTGGCAAAATATCCACTTACTTTTAGTAAACAGCCAGGTAACATGTTTGCTATCCCCGGTTCTTACTTAAACAATTTTATTTCTGGTCTGACACTGTTGTGAAGTCATTGACTAACAGGAAACACTTGCTGATGGATGGGGAAGAATGCATAAGTCATTCTGAAATTCCAGACGTAGCAGTTCTGTAATGCTGGACTCTGAGGTTGCTGGCTTTGTGTGTCTGCTCTGCTGGCAAGGCTTAAGGGCAGAAGGATACTGCAAGCTCACTAGCTCTTCCTTACTGCCACAAATTCAACATACATGTCAGTGATATATGGAGTTTAGAATTTTAGCTTATTCTGTTAATTTCAAGACACAAACATCAACCTGTGTGCTTTTAAATACTTGTCATTCCCTCTTAGCTTTGGTTCCCAGATTGATCTTGGAACATGTTGGTTGTATTCATTTCAGATAAAACTAAAAGGGAAAGTGTGTTCAGGGAGCTCACTGGGTACACTTCAGACACTAAAAGGTGTGCACTCTACAGGTCCAGACCAGAACTAGCTAGAAATATGCCTCTTTGAAAGGTGTATATTGTGGAAGGGAGTATTTAGCACTAACCGCTTCTCTATTAAATCTTCTTCTGTTAGTCCTCCCTCCTTTCTGACAGGGGCTGTTGGTGACTTTCTGGGCATCTTGAGTGTACTCAAGCAGAAAGCTGCTGTAAAGCTGCACTGTTTTGATACTACAGATGTGTTGTCAGAGTTTCTAAGGATGTCTCTTTCATTCGTGTGTTGAATGTACCATGGGCCAGTGCACTGAAGAAGTTTGTTGGTATAACTGCTTGAATGAGTACAAAGGAGGGCCATGAAGATGCTCAGAGAGCTGGAGCACCTCTCCTGTGAGACAGGCTGAGAGCATTGGGCTTGTTCAGCCTGGAAAACAGAAGGTTCACCTTATAATAGCCTTCTAGAACCTAAGTGGGGCCTACAAGAAATCTGGAGAGGGACTTTTTACAAGGGCATGTAATGATAGGGCAAGAGGGGATGGCTTTAAACTCACAGAGGGGAGATTCAGATCAGACATTAAAAATAAATTCTTTTCTGTGAGGGTGGTGGGACACTGGAACAGGTTGCCCAGAAAAGCTGTGATAGTTCCATCCCTGGAAGTGTTCAAGGCCAGGCTGGATGGGGCTTTGAGCAACCATGACAGGGGGGTTGGAAGTAAGTGATCTTTAAGGTCTCTTCCAACACAAACCATTTAATGATTCTATAAAGAAGGCTTTTTGTCATTACTGACTAATCATCCAGGTGCTCAGTAAGGTGACAGCACTGTTCCTCTCATTCATGATCATGATGTCCAAAAAACTGAGACAGTAAAAGAGGAAATGGTCACAGAAAACAGACTCTTAAGAAAAGAAAGGACAGGGGAGATGTTCCTGCAAGGCATTCCTGCTTTAAACCCTGACTCCTTTGATGTGAATCCTTTTTTTGCTTCTATATGGGGACTTGAGCAGTCCAAGTTTTCCATCAGCTAAATAGCTGATGTTGTAATAAAGCAAATTGAAGAATTTTCAGATAAGAGCATCTTGCATTAAAAGCAAAAAATCTCACCTGAAATCTTTGCTGAAGTTGTGTGTACCAGAGTTCTCAGTCAGCTTCTGGCAGTCATCCTGATTGTACTGCTTGTATGTAGCCTCTGTTAGTGCTGTCTAGTTATTGCTGAGAGGCCCAAGAAATTCAATGATTGCAGTTTCCAAGATTCAGCATGTTAGGCTTTACAAAATCAAGGGCAAGGTGGCAGCTGCAAATAAGCCAGTGTTTTTGGCCTGCAGAATGTAGGTGAATCTTCAGGTAACCAGATAGGATTTGGATGAATTGGGGGGAAAAAAAAAAAATGTTTCCAGGACCTCTTTCTTGTCTTTGTTTCTTCCTAATAAGAAGGAATTGTATGCAGAGATAAATTGTACGTATGACACAGAACTGTCAGGAGAAGTCATAAACCAAGAAAGGATTTTTGCTAGAACTGCATAAATTCACAGAAGCACTTTCTGTTCTGTGGAGACTGGCATGCTGAAAGCTGAAGTTTATTTTGAGTATGCGTATGTTATACAAAAGAAAGGATAAGCTAAGAGAAGATGGAATTTAGACTTGAATGAAAGTTGAAGAGATCAGAAATATAAAGCTAAATGAGAAACCTAAATGAGGAATCTAAAGCAACAAGGGTGGAAAGAGCAGCAAGTGGATGACAAGACATCAAATACAAACTATATCCAATAAAGCAAACAGCTGGGGAATGAGCAAGTGCTAACAATCAATAAGAAGTGATTGATTAAAGTGAATTGTGCAAGGCCTTGAGGGAAAAGGTCAGGCAATACAGTTGAAAATGGATGAATATGATCCTTTGGGGAAATATGAGCTACAAGCAGCTGTGAAGACAATTGATTTGCTGGTGAATGATGGAAAAGATCCAGTTTTGAAATGGTAATCATCATGATATGAATGCATGAGGACACATTCCTCTAGGTGATAACTGAACAAGCTACTCACAGATATAGTTGTGTTTACTGTATTTCTGGTTTCTATATAGGAAAAGTGGATTTACTTTTATTACTAGAAAGCCTTATTTTGAAAAGTTTCCTCAGAAAATTTTCTGCTTCCCAAAAAAGCAATTTTTTTATAATTTGTGAAGTTTGGAAAACTGAAGCAATCTTACTCAGATGTGGGTATGCAGCTGTGAACTGCAGAGATAGAATGTGAATGCCTTATTGAGGAATTGGCATTCATTATTTTACCTGCAAAGTAGACCTAACCTCAAATTCAGATACAGTTAGGTGATATGCAGCTTTAGAAAAGGCTGTTCCCCTTTTGTGAAACAGCTTTGTCTGTTTTTAATATTTATCATTAAGGCTGGTATCCTAGCACTAGTTCACTGAACCAATTAGAGATGGGCAAAGTGCAGCACAAAAAGTTGATTTTCAAAGTGTAATAGCTGTCTACCTGTTAAGGCTGCCAAAAGACATCTTTTGGTCTTGCTCAGAGGTCTCATCAAGCTAACATATATGTGCATGCTGTGTTACCTGTATCCTTTACCAAACTGAATTGGAGAAAGGCCAGCACTTGGTAACAAAATAGATGGCAGCCCTTTTGCAGATAGAGAAGAGCAATCAGAGTACCTCTACTGTGCTGTTCTTTCCTATAATGCTACATGAAAATGTGCTTGTTCTTGGATTAAAGGATGGTTTCCTAAAAGAGAAAGACCTCAGGTTACTCTTCATAATCCTAATAAAAGGAAAATAATCATGAGTTAGAAAGCAAGCATGTTTTTCAGATGTGTCTAGAAATATCCCTCTTGATTGTGTTACTGAGAAAGCAGCATACCTTTTAGCCCACTATAGGGGTCAATAGATTGTAGCTATTTCAAATCAAAGGTGGGAGTACATCGCAGAGCAGCCTGTCCCCAAGTGAGTCAGTCTTGCTGACAACTCACTTTTTTTTTCCCCTTCTCTAGTACCAAATGTGTCTGGTATGAGTCTTTCTGCTGACAACAGCTGTGGCAGCATGGCACAGGGAGACATGTGGTCTCTTAGGTAGACAAGTCTGAGGTAATTTAGAGCTGTACATATCAAGAGCAGCACTACAAATTTCATCCAGCCACTCATAACAGCTCTGTGCAGGTATTGGAGCTCTACTGTGAGACTACGATAAGCTCTCTGGTAAATGAGCTGCAGGAGTCCTAGCTACCTTCTGTTACCCGATTGATTTAAGGACTTTTTTTGGGAGGGAAAATCATCAGCAATTGCAAGACTCATGCTAAAGCTCAGCAGTGGGAGACCAGACATCATACTCTTAGTTGTGGCCTACTGCAAGTTCATTCAGGTGTCATTCAGGGTGAAATCACATTCATGTGTGCTGAACTTTATATTCCTTTGTTATCAATATGTACTGAAGGTATTTGAAAGACATGTAGACTTGTTGCTTAGGGACATGGTTTGGGTGGCACGGTTTAGTGTGAGGTGTCCCTGCTTATGGCAGGGGGGTTGGAACTAGATTAACTTAAGGTCCTTTCCAACCCTAACTATTCTATGATTCTATGATGCCATAACGTGGAGTATATTGTCTTGTGTTGGTAAGCATTTTGATACTGTTAATGACATGTAGCCTGTATTCTGAGTAGGGCAAAGGCTGAGAATGCCAGCTAACAGTATCTTTCCCCCTAACCTCTCCCAAAGCAGTTGCTAAAGGACTTTTCAGTTGTGTTAAAGTTCATGACCTTCCCGCCCCATCTTTTTTTTTTTTTTTTAAACTTTGATGAGAGCAAAGAATATTCTTCATCAAGAGAATTGCTTAATGTGGCCAAGAAAGGAAAGCTTGGCCACTCACTAGTAGTTCTTAAGGGTGAGATGTATAAAAACTTGAACCCATATTCAGCTGAAATGTGGGCTTTTGGCCTGCTTGCCAGATATGTTTCCCTGAACAACGACTTGACTCAAAAATGTTCCTCTGTAGCTGTGTTCTTTTATATCTATGTAATTCAAAATGTAGCCACGCACCACTTCCATGTCCGAGCACAGTCTGCAATTTGTGCCAGGCCAGTTATAAGAGGCTTGAATTGTAGTTTAGAGGTAAAAGAGCCATTGGGCAGCTGCAGCTAGCCCCTTTGGAGTAATAAGGAAGTTGTGAGACCATTTTATCAAACAAACAAGTTTTGGAGGTCTGTTGACAATCCTGGATGCCTCTGCTAGCAGTCCTTTTGTCTTCCTTGGTAATTTGAGTCAGCCACAGGAGGATGACCTCTCTCTGTTGTTACAGCACATCTCAGATTTAGGGCAATGTTTAGTGCTGTATAATTCTTCACTGAAACACAGAGGTGAGAGATATGTGTGCTGATACCACAGATAAGTGAAACAAAAATGCCAGTGTTCTTACTGTGATAGAATTCCAGTAACTCTGAAGTGGATATATGGACTTTTTAATAAAACATTAGGCTTTAATAACTGAGAACTGCTGGTACACACAGAGAGCCAGACATCAGTTTGCTTTTCCCTGGAGAAGAAGCAGGATGAAACTATGCATAATGTCGAAACTGGAAAAAACTGGCTGCTTAGCACTAAAATGACCTCAGGCAGGTCATTATTACTTCCAAACTAATCAGTGTGCCTAATAGTTTAGAAACAATTTGGGACAGTCTTACTATGTGTCTAAAGCTCAGCTGAATGGTCATATCACTAGTGCTGCTGCAGCTGAAAATAATATGATTACAATAAAAATAATAACACGAATTGATATATAGTAAAAGATAAGCCTAGTCCCAAAAAGATCCTAAATGTGTGTGCATCCTAACCAAGCCACTGGCTGCGGAGCTGACGTGAAGCCATAGACCAGTTAGTCTTAGGTTGCCTCTGAATATATGTTTAAAATCAAAATATATATATCAACAAATGCCTACAGTTTCATGCAAATTATTTCTTGAAAATTATTGATAAGTTCATGGTAAATTGCTTTTTGCTGTTTTGGGGTTATTTGAAGGCAGTATTTTTTGAGTTTACTGTAAGATCCAATAATTTGTAAGATCCAATTTGTAAGATCCAATATGGCTGCACATAATAAGACTTTTATATTGTGTTTAGATGATGACTCCATTAGGCTACAATTATGCCAGAGTGGTAAATTGTTGTGTATAAAAATATACTCAATAACATAAGAACAGGTGCATACACACCTTCACAATTAAATCAGTCTTTGCCTCCTCATATATAGTAATGCATGAAACAATAGATGGGGGGATGGTTCTAGGGATTACTGTTATGAGCAATAAATAGATGTGAATGACAATTGCAGCACCAACTCCAAATACTCAGAAAAGGAAAAACTGTTCTTCATGGTTTTTACAGGAGCTGTCAAATTGACACTTATTTGCAAGAAAAATTGTTCACCATAAATAAAGTAACAGAAACATTTTGGAGACATAGGCAAAATAGGCCAACTCACAGAAAGCTACTGTTTTTGACAAGAGAACTCAACCATGCAGGAGAAACTGGGACTCAGAATGCTTTTGAGAAAAAGATAACTGTCTAGTATTTGCAAAAGATAGATGATTCAGCACAGGGAGAAACATTGTTTAAAGCTTGTTCAATAATGAATATGTTTACTTTGGTCTGAAATTTATACATGGTAGAAAACAAAAGAAATTAAGATATAAGTCAGATGCTTATACAAGTATGTATTTAATAGTTTTCTGTGATTTTTAGAAACCTTTCCATTTCTAAGCCCTCTCTCACCATCAGTAGAAGAAAAGTTTTCAACAGAGCAGAAAAGGGTATTTGCTTTGAAATCTTATCTTACAAAGGGGATTATAGTAAATATGAATAAATCCCATGTGCAAGCTGAGGAAAAAAAGTTCATTGAATGAAGCCCAGTGTGGTGGATGTTTTCTGCCTCTATGTTCCTCACAGTCTTTTTCAGGTCATTTACTATAAGCTGCAGTTTATGCAGTTAAAAGCTGCCTTTCAATCCCACTGCACTCTGCTGACTTCATACAGCATTTACAGATACAGATTCTTTAAAAGGTTTACATTTTATAAATGTCTGTGATAATCTTATGATGATTGCAGGAAGACTGTAATGTGCATGTCTTTTTGTGGTTTTTCCACATTAAAGAAGGTTAATTGTTTGGGTTTTTCTTTTTGCCTGTATGGTTCTACATTCATCCACAATTCTGCAGAGCACTCACACATGTGTTTGGCTTTAAGTGTTTGAATTGCAAGGAATTCACTTGTAGACAAGCACCTTTTCAATTATACCTCACAGAGTGCAATGGGAACATCTCTGCCTTTACCTCACATTGTGCTGGGCAGTGTTACATGCGATGACTCCTGCACTTGAATGATCTGCCAGATTTAGTCTATGTGTTCTTCCCTGTACTCATTTTTATTTTAATTTTTGACATTGGAATGCACTGGTTTTTTTTTTTCTTTTCATGTGTAAGTTGGCCACATGTGCTATATTATCTTTCCATTCCCTGTCATCTGCCTAACCTGATTTGCCCATATTTCTCATCCTTTTATATGTTGTGTTGATCCATGGATAAACAAGGACCTTTTTGTAATGCAGTTTCATTTCTTTAGCTATCATTGCTTTAGGAAGACTTGAATAAGAACTGAAATTTGTGAAGCTAGTGAGCATTTTGCTTTCTTAAAACCAGATGTATTTCAGCTGTGAGATTCATTCCATGGGTAGCCTTAGAAAACACATAAATCTTTCATAAGTTTGTTTATGCTATTTTTAATACCCCAAATCTGTCATGTACGTTGTTGACTCAAAACATGTAGCAAGTACCAAGTAATCAAAGACAGAGACAATTTATAATTCTAATGTAGACTGCAAAGGGGATAGCTAAAGAGTATGCTTGAAAAGTTAGAATTTGGAGGTGGGGGAGAGGTTGGATGTAGCATGAAAGTTGTTCAGAAACCAGGATGGGGAATTAATTGTTGAATCCACAAGAGACTAGAGAGGCCTCATTAAAATTTCTCAGTTTATATGAAGGAATGCAATTTCAAAGTAATTTAATTAATTCAGTTTAAAATGTTAAATTGAAAGCAATAATGCATTCCAAAAGGTTTTGTGTAAAATATATCAAATTGATGTATTGAATTTACATGATTTAAGAGAGAACTTGAAGGAAAATTGAAAGCATCAGCACTGTGCCCAATTAAATGAATATCTGTTACAGTAAATGTGCGTAATGTTTTATTGTGTAAATATGAATTTAAATCTAAGTTTAATCCTTTCAGTGTGGCCATCTGCAGTAGGTACTTGTCGAAAGTGAGCCAACAGAAGTAACCTGATGGAAATGGAGCATTATCCTCTATAATAGATGATAATTCCCAGTAGATATGCCCTGAATACTCAAGGGAAGATTATTTCATAGATTTTTCTTTTCTTTTTAGCTTCCAGCTCATAGTGCTGTCTAAGCATCATTAGCTATAGTTAATAATTTGTTATACCTCAATCCTTCAAGAAACAGTCTAGTTTTATCCATCCATTATTTAATTGTTACTTCTGCATTTTAAGAACCTCACGGATAGGTCACCATTATATAAAATGTTTAAAGAATAGATTCACCAAGCAAGAAATACCTTTTAATAAATTCTCTCTCTTAGATATTTCAGCATTATAATGATGTTCCTTTTATGTTTCTTTTAAGCTAATCTTCACCTACATTTGTAAATTTTTGCTAAATGATCTTTTTTCAGAAAGCCTTAGCAATTAATGGAGAGTCTAGCTATGCCTTCAGGTTGAAAGCAGGACTGTAAAGAGGAGTCACAGTGAAGATATCAAAAATCTAAGTGTACCTCACGTTACCCCTTCTGCCCACATTAAACAAATATTTTGTGTACATTGCTATATTTGTGTTACTAGGATTTCATTACTATAGTATTAAATCCTTAATGAGCTACATTGTTTTAGATAATGCCACCAAGAGAAGGCTACCTTAATCTTCAGTAGGAATCTCATTCAGCATTGACAGCACTTCAAGTGGTTGTTTCACATTCTGCATTTTAGGACAGACAGTGTGCAACTGTTGGTAGGTATCTGAGTGCTGGAGGTTGGGGCTCTGGATTTTGGTTGTTAAATATATAGTAATGATAATATAGATCCCTGTTAATCTTGAACAGCTCTACATGACTTTTATTGATTGTTAGGTAGACCTGACATCTAGTGAAATAAGTTTGGCTTGATGATTTTTAGCTAATAAATTGCTGACCACTTCTACAGTCAGCAGGGGAATCCCTCATTCTCTTAAATAGCCAACTCTTTGATGTGAGAGACACATTTCTTAATAATTTGATTATATTCTAGGGCTGTGGAATTCCAATACTGACTAGGTTGAAGTCCTAATATTGTAATTATACATCATGAGGCATAATAGAAACATTAAAATGAAATTAATGTGGGAGAAAAATCTCACAGTTCAAAACAACTTGTTATCACTAGCATTGACCTTCTCAGTAGATTAATTATTGGGGACGTTAAAAGGTGGAAGTAACCACTGTCATCTTTGATAAGCAGTATGCAGGCTGTAGAAATAAAGCTGTCATGAACTTTATATAGATTAGAATGCATCCACAGGATTATTGAAGAATGATCACTGACAGGAAGTTGACATTAGAGAATCTACTGCCTACCAGATTTGCTGTTCAGTCCTTTTATTTTGTCAATCTGCTAATGATGTAATTCTTGTCTTTGCAATACTCTTTTGCTTAAAGTGGGCTATAAAAAATTTCAGAAGGGGCATGTATCTCACATGAGTTGTTTCTGAAGTAAATTCTATGTGTTTAAGATTTATGAGTGACTTAAAATATGAGCAGATAAAACAGCTAATATTCCCAAAGTATGTGCTGTGGGCATACAGTATTCTAACTGTTTTCTTAAGCAAGGGTTCATGCCTTCCTTTTTCTGAAGGGTGGTGCTAAATAAAGTGTAGTCTTCACAGTGATGATAAGAGAAATTAATGCATTTATTTTTTGATCTGGATTAGCTAAACTGCATTCAACTGTGGGTAGATTCTCATTCAAAATCAAAATAGCCCTTTTTTAGTGTAGCCTATTTAACTTTCAAATTAAATTAAAGCATATGGAATTAAAATTGCTTCAATTCAATGATGTATGTCTACAAAAAGGTTCAGTATAATTTTACCAATGCGCACTGAATTCACAGCTGAAATTAAGAATTAGTTTACCTTGAAGGCATGAGAATATAAGCATGAGTAGCTTGGGAAATTTCAGCTAGCCTAGTGATGAACACTGAACCTGCCCTCCCTAGATGTTCAAAGAACATTTAGCTTCCTCAGTGAAACATGGACAAAAGCTACCTTTCACTTTCTTTCCTTGTTCTGAGATCTCTCTAACAATCAAGGCACATCTGTGCAAAAAAAAAAAGAAAAAAGTCTAACTCAGATAAATCAGACTTAGCATACCCAAGTTTCTGTACTACATTCCCTGGCATGACTTCACTTAGCAGGCATATTTATTATATAAGTTTATTAAATCTATGCCTTTGTAAGAAAGGCAAGGTTGGTAAGGAAAGGGAGCATTCTATATCAGAGAAACTGGTACATATGGGAGAAATAAAGGCAAGCAAGAAGTGAAAAAACTAATTGTAAGTTACCAATACTGATGCTGAATGGAATGAGTTCCATGCTACTTAAAAGTACCATGTGGTTTGTGTACCTCAGTCATTTGGGTGTTTTTGCAGCAAAACTGAAAATGGCTGCGGTACTTGTTTGAGCAAAGCCAAATTGCTACTGTTCTGTGTTCTGCCCATCACTAATTTATATTAATATTCTACATCAATTTAAGAGGAAAAGATGCACCTGAAAATTATTTGTGTCCTTGAATGTAATTGCCTGTGAGTGTTCCATAATTTACAGTAATGTGAGATACTGTTGAAGTCTCTCAGGATATTTTCTCAGCAGCTAGTCAAGATTTTTTAACTTTGTGCTTAGATTTATACCATTAATCTAACTAGGTGACTGCAATATGTTGGGTAATCCTGTGTGATGAAGAGCTGCTGCAGTCCTTTGAGATGGGTAGCAAGAGCACTTTGTACAGGGTAATAGAGTGTCTGGAAAGGAGTAGTAATGATAGAGCTGAGAAGTAGCAGGTGTGAGGAATGGCTTTTTTAAAACACAGGCTTAGTCAGAGCTCTGCAGATGCAGTTGTCGATTCTTTTATGTTTCCTCATTAAAATCCTGTGATATGGTGAAGGATTCAGTATGGTTCTTGGGCCTTTACTGGTATAGCAAAACAGAAAAGAAGCTTGTTGCGAGCTATCTGTATGCCTGGCATAGCATTTCCAAACTGAGAATATCCTACACAAAAAATGTGTCCATTGTTTTGTCCATGAAGGAAGAAAAAGACTTTTAAGTCTGTGTCAAGGAAACCTGTATCTACTGTCATAGTTACTGTCAGAGGTATCACTACCTGCACATAATTCCTTCTTGTAGACAGGTGGGCTGATGTTGTAAATGTGTACCATGTCCTTGTTTACAAAGAGCGAAAACAAGAGTGGTAAAAATCCCACTTAATCCCAGCATATGACAGATTGTTCTTCTGAGACTACAAAACTGGCTTATCTCTTTGACCTCGTTGGTCATGACAACTTTGATCTAAAGGCTGTGACCCTTTTGATTTCAGCAGAGCAAAGCATATGAGCAGAGCCTGTTCATAAAGTTACAGGCTGCAGGATCAGAACTTCAGAGGCAAGCTGAAGCTCTTTATCAAAGGGGGAAACCTCACTGCATGAAAAAAGAATTTTTCCAGGCTTTCATGAGGTACCCTTAATATGATTCCAAATGCTATATGAGCAGTATGTTGGAAATCGCATCATTGCTATGTTTTGTTGATCTGGGATTGTTAACAATGTCCTTATTCCACATTATTTATTTCAGATCACAAGAATAGCTCTGATGTTAACTTGTCAGATGTCAGGAGAGCATCAGAAAAAACAGACCTCAGTTTTAAAACAGAGAGAGTTTCTGAAACATTGGAAACTAACAAGCAGTCGATATTGGTGCTTCCAGGAAGAGTATCATGTGAGGTAGGGTTTTTGGATGCCAAAATCTTTGGGATAACAGTCAATGTTGTTCTCTTCCTGCTGCAGTCTCATTCTTACTGTAACAGTTTTGAAAACAAATAGCAGATAAGGGGCCAAAATGAGAGTACATTGAGATTGCAGTGGGATTTATTTTGCCTTTGGGTCACATCCACACTGCAGCCAAAAGATTTACAAATAAAATAGCTCTGATACAGCCTCTGTGGGATTTTATCTCTGTTAGAATCATTTGGCAGCTTGGGCAGAGATATTACTGTCATGTGGGCCTTGTAGTTTAGAGGAAGCGTGTAGTTAGGCACTTCTTGGGAGATGTGGAGTGTCTTGGAAAGAATCCATGATGGTACATGCATATGTGCCCATACCATAGGTTAAGTAAGTGCTTGCTTTTGTGACCATATACTTTGTCTGATTTGAAATGAAGTCAGAAATATTTATATATGCATATCCATATGCATATCCAATGGGCACAAATGTTCATATGTGTTTTTAATCAGAGTTGCTGTGAGAAAATAGGTAAAATGTAAATAGAGGAAGTACAATATCTAGCACTCTATGCCTTTATAAAAATGAGTGGCCATGGTCAGATAAGGAAGTTGCAGTGTACATGGAATGTTACATATTTTGCTTGTTACCTATCTTTCAAAGATGATTTATGCATGTGTTGTGGTTTAGACCCAGCTGGTATCTCAGCACCATGCAGCCATCTGCTCACACCCCCACCATTTTCCCCCATCCCCAGGGCAGGGTGGGGAGGAGAATCAAAAGCATGTAAATCCCAGAGGTTGAAATAAGACCAATTTAGTAACTAAACCGAAGTAAAATATAGTGATAATAGAAAGAATACCAACAATAACAATAGTAAGTAATAAAAATAGGAAACAACGAGAGAAGAAATGAAAGCTCAGAGAACATAAGTGAATGTTCAGTACAGTTGCTCACCACCTGCTGACTGATACTCAGCCTGACTTGAGTGACAATCTGCCCTTCTGGGTAACTCCCCCCAGTTTGTACCCTGGACATGATGTCCTGTCGTATGGAATATCTCTCACGCTAGTCTGGTCAGGTGTCCTGATTCTCTTCCCTCTTGGCCTCTTGTGCCCCTCCTCACTGGCAGAGCATAAGAGATTGAAAAGTACTTCATCAGGGTAAGCATTACTTAGCAACAACTAAAACATCTGTGTATTATCGGTATTGTTCTCAGACTGAAGCTGAAACACAGCACTGCAGCAGCTACTAACTAGGAATAAAAAAACTGCTACAGCTGAAACCGAGAGAGCACATATTTTTAATGTTGAGATCAGTATAGCTCTAAGGGAGTAATATTCCCTCTGGTTCAGGAGGCAATAGAGGGATATCGTCTCACATTACCTGCTGTTTCTGTCTTAGTTTAGTGTCAGTTCACTGTAAGAGTGTGAGTGAGTATTTTAGGTTCCTCTTGTCAGGCTGCATGTCATTCTTGTAGACTATAAAGTAGAATGGCCTTAGAAAACATAACAATTCGCCTACATATAAATTTAAAATACTGTTTTAAGCTACTGTTAGGTAAGCTGAGTTTAAAATACTACATTAATTGTGCCATTTATATCAGTAAAATGATAAAGGAGAGCAGTGAGATTGCATCATGGTTTGGTATTACAATTTCTCTGTGTGAAGTTGTTGGTAAAGGACCTTTCTTTCCAACTTCTGTTTTCATTTGCATTTTACACTTTCAGTATAATTTGCTGAAGGACTTATGGGAACATATTTTAATTTTATAGAACCCTGGTGAAATACTCATTTTGTTGAAAGATGAAATAGATGATGAAACTTTAGAAATTGAATTCATAGCAGATAATCAACGAATTAGGGCACAGCCAGCCTCTTGGACTAAGAAGATCAAGTACATGAAAGCCTTAGGTAAGAAAAACATTTTTTAAGTAAACAGGAAACTTTGGACTCCCTTCACTTTTTCTGATCAGTAATTTCATTTCTCACTATTTGTAGGTGTTTCCTGTACATGGGTTTTGCACACAGAGCATTTATTAATAATGCAGAGGAGCAAGGTCTTGTGATTTATGGGAAATGAGGTTCTCCTAGATTGTTTGTGTGTGGTTAAATGGCAGGTGGCAGTCTTAAAATGTCATTGATTAGTCACAGTCTTCAAAATCACTGCCATAAAATGCAAAGCTGATATTTTTTTTCTTATTACTCTATGACTAAAATGCTTCATTTCATATTTAATGCAGTAAATTTGGCTATATTTCTCTCAAATTCTTACAGATACAGTAAATAACTTCTTTTCTTTGTTCATGCCCATGTGATTTTTCTGTATCACTCAGCTCTGATGTTTTCTAATGATTTTTTCACCAACTGCTCCAGCCATAACTAGTTGCCAACAGTTTCGGCTATTTAACAATAGTTTCTCTTAGGAGATCTGTGCAGATTTAAGGGCCACATCTGTCTCTGCTCACTTGATGCGAGTTAAGAATTAAAGAATTTTTCACCTAAGTATTCAGAGTGTAGCTTGCTACTACACTACGTGCTGTGAATTCCCAAAGGAACTGATCGAATATTTTGTTCTAAAGCCATTGCACTAGGATAGGAAGAAATACATACGCATAGACTAAAATTTTCAACAGTTGCTTCTTGGAGCTACATTTGGGTAATTCTGTGGCCTGATTTTATCCTGAATACTGTTCTGAGATGATGGTTGCATATGGCCTGAGAGTTCTTTATCGCTGTGGTGGTGCAGAGAGTTCATTTTTAGAGACCTGATTGGGAAGTACATGACTAGCTGGAAACTTCCATCTGTAACTGGATTTCATAGAAGGAAAGATGAAGTTCTCATTCACAGATCTTAAAAGATTCTTCAAGAATTATTCTGTGGCAACAATGTTGATCACAGAAAGGCTTCTATAGTGGATGAAAAAATACAATATGAACAATAAATGAAATATTCTGAAAAATTTGGCAGAGAGCTGCGGACCAAGTTTAATTTTGTTTCTTTTATCGTTTGTATTTAATTGTTCTCTCTGAAGGCTTTTTTCTGTTTCAAAATCTGGGAAAGTTGGAAGTTTGGAGTACCCTTTTTAATAACGATCCAGATGATCTCATGTCAGAAACAAAAAAAAAAAAAAGGGGGGGGGACCAATTT
>NDXB01000455.1:24161-64072 GCA_002631895.1 Agapornis roseicollis | reverse complement strand
CATTAATTCCGGGCAAAAAAAAATTCCATTATTTAAAAAAAAAAAAAAAAAATGCATCCCAGTGTGCTGAAGTAGGATTTGTCTCTGAAGTACAGACTATAAGCACAATTCACTAGTGTATCAACAGAAGCTACTGTTAGTAGCACATGGAGGGTCCGGGTTGAATTCATTAACCACTTACTAAGGATTCAGACTGGTTTGCAATAAACCAAGAGTGTGGTTATTTAGCTTGTGTTTTGAAAGTATTGTTATAATGTTGTTTCAGATGTGTGTTAGACCTCAGCCTTTCTAAGAAACTTTAGGGGAAAAAAAAGGAAAAGAAAATACTTAAGAAAAATATGTTTGAGTTGCCTGACTTCTGTTTTTGTGTGCCTGACTTTGCAAGAAAATAAGCTCACTACAGTCACGTAAAACATAACACGTCCCATAATCAAATATAAGAAGTGGCCAGTATCATGCTTCCTTTCCTTTTCAGTAATGTTTCTTTGAGGATGAAATTCACCTCCCTTTACTAAATAAACATGATTCCACTTGTATTCTAAATATGAGCTTAAATGTGAGTCTAGTCAAGTAGGTTCTTAAGTGAGGCGCATGTTATTGATGTTTTTCTGTGTAAGACTTGCAGGATGAGGGTGTATAGGACACATTGAAGAGTCATTCCCAATGTGAAATGTTAGTTCTGATGAACAAAAGATTTTGTACTTCTTTTGTAACCAGTTAGATCTGGGTACATTTGTCAATATTGAAAATAACGCTTACCAACCTGCAATTCCCCCTGAAAAGGCCTGTGCCGTTCAAGAACAAGCTGACTGTTCGTGAACTTGAGCCAAATAGTGACCTTCATAAAATGAACTGATGTGATGTGCAGCACAACAAGAAAGGTCAAAGTTAGATGCCTAGGTTCTTTATGATAGAAAGATGTGGTTGCAGAGCAGGAAGCACTCAAATGTGTGAAAACTAGGCTCTGATTCCCCTTCTCCCTTAAGGGTATGTAAATCCATGTCCTTGACTCCCTGTAAGAGCATATCAAGCAGGCATTAGGCATATCAGATCTAGTAAAGGACTAGCATCCTTTTATATCCTAGCCATTTTTGTATCATTTTATTACAAGCACCATCTTTTCTTCCAAAGAGACAATGTTAAATAATAAAAGCTAATTAAGTACTTTTGGGAAGGAAATCTAGTTAACAGACAAAAAGTTCTTTGGCATTGAGTTGAGTTATTCCTGTATCTCTGAGCAGGCAGATGAATCAGCTGTAATTTCATAATTCCTGTATGTGCCGATTTTCCCTAGTGGGATACCTTCAAAAGATACTGTGGATCACAAGTATGTGTTCCGGAAATTTGAATCTCTTGCCATCTAAGCAAGGAGAATTGTTTGAGCAGAGCATCAGACTTCGTGATGTTCCTTTCAATATGAAAGCCTAGGGCTATAGCCCCCTAAGCACTTCAACATGTGTGTAATATTCTTTCTTTATGGGATCTCACTTGTTGGACTACACATGCAGGAAGGAAATTGCATCCCTGCCTAAATAAAGACAATGATGATGCTATATCTTGTTGTTTGACCTCCTCTTAAGTTTGTCAGTATTACTCAAAAGGTACTGACTTACAAAAGGCAGCAATTGGAAATGGTAAAAGTAGACATGGTTTCCAACAATAGACGTTGGAAGGTATTTTGCCATACATGAGAATTTTCAGTTGCTTGCTTTTGGTGACGTATCCTACTGCAGTAGAATAGTAATGAAAAAGTACATCAGTAATCTCTAACAGAAAAATATCATTGGAACTGCTGTATATATAAAAGCTTGTCTGAAATAAAGTGCACGCTTCAGTCCTGAGCTGTGCCTTTTTTTTTTTGTTTTAATTGGTTTGTTTGGGGTTGTTGTTGTACAATATGTTCTCTGTAGTTCTAAAGAACATAAAACTATCTGAAAGTTATCAAAATATATTTAGGATTATGCATGGGTATTGCTGACTAACAGTACAGGAGAATTAAGATAAAGACTTCTATTTAGCTTATCAAGGGAAAAAAATGTTATAGTAATGAATGATATTTAAAGAGATTATTCTGCAGTCTCTCAAGGAGAATACTGGAAGCCCAATCAGATGAGAAAGCTAAAGTCAGACTGAAGAGAAGCCACTGGGAAAACATTGTGTTCAACAAGAGTGTTAACTGAAAGACAGCCAAGGCATGTCTGAGATTTTTAGTTGTGGAATTCTCCATCTCTTGTGGAAGTATGTAACCAAAGCTGGAGGTACTGTCCTGAATATTTTACGTTTTGCACCAAACTGATTTCAGGATACCTTGATGTATATTATGCCTTTATATTCTGGCAATAGAATCCAGTCAAAATGCACTAAAAATACAAACTTAGGTTTCAAAACTTTTCTTGACCTCAGGAAGCTCTGTGTCTGTTCTTGAATCCTCATGTTTGCGAATTATTTGTGCATTGATTCCTGTTTAAGAGATGGATAGTTTACTTGAGGAAAACCCCTTTCTTTTTCCACTTTAATGAAATTTGCCTTTTTTTACAAGTTATCTCTTACTGTTTCTCTGATTAAACTCAAACAGGTTTATGATAAGTCCTGAATTTGTTCTTTGTAGAAAATACTGCTTTTTGTCACCTAACACTGCTAGCAACGTAAGTCCTATTCTGATTCCTGTAATCCTTTATTTCAAGCTGAAACATCTATCCCAAAAGAGAAACAACCTGGGTTTTCAGCTGCTAGTGAAACAATGGGAGAAAAGACAGACTGGGGGAGAAGAAACAGATGGGGATTTAAGCATTTTTTTGGCTTGATTGATATTGACCCTGTAGAAATAATTTTAACTGTCTATTTAAGTTGCTTAAAAAAGAAAAAAAAAAAAGGAATGGTAATGTCCTGTATCAGTAATTTGGGAAATAAAAGAAGAATATCTTCAAGATCTGCAGAAATATCACTGTAGGCTGCTCTGTTTGCTTACTGCAATTTTATGAAAATTCCCCCAGGCTAAGACAGTGCTACAATACAGGAATATTAGATTTTATGCTCTGTTTTATAGCCGAGGTGTTCCAGAATGCGCTGCAGAGAAGGAATTAAGACAGGACAAAGCAGCAATTCCTTCTTAACCTTTTGTATGTCAACTAAATCTTTAATTAAAAGCAAGCACTGGCCTTAAAGTTAGTTGAAAGTTGAAGAAGCTGCCTTAATGCTCTTAAAATTTTGCAAATATGCCACTTGGGTACTTTCTCTTTAACCTTTCCTTCCTGCTTATTGTCACCAGCTAACTAGTTCTCAGTGTAGGTGCCAAACAGCAGCAGCTTTTCTGTTTAATGTTCTTCATTAAAGGACTGCTACTGAGCAAAAGCTGTTGACTTCTAGTTACCCTAATAACTACTGCTTTTGTACAGTTCTATGTATTTAGCTGAAATGTATCAGTTGTTGCAGTTTCCCAGCTGATAAAAGTTTCGGCAATTTTCCCCAATTCAGTGTGACAAACTTGCAAGCTCAAGAACAGTATTTTCTGCCTGAAGCATGTGTACTCTCAAATAATTACAGCCTCTTACTAATGCGTATAATACAAAACTTCAGTTAAAGCAGTTCAACACAGTATGGTGGAAATTTCTTTACAGTAGGACATCTAATTTGTCTTAAGAGTTCACTGAATTTTGTAAATCAGCAATTAAGTGAACAATTATATTTTTTTTTTTTTAAATCCCTCACAAATAGATCTTGCAGTGGGTTGTTCCTGCTTGGTTATTTTAGGTGTTACATTTAGTTGTCATTGATCTTTGCTGTAGAACCTGGAGGAAAGAGGGAACTTCTTCGCCCTTGTCAGGTGGTTTGGGAAGGAATTGAGTAGTGAGTGGTTCTTCCTTTCGGGATGAAGGCAAAAAGAAAGATCAGGAGGCTTCCATGGTCTCCTTTGAGGTCGTTAGCCTTACTATATTAATTAATTAAATATGTATTTAGGGGAGGAGTTTCTGAGAGGCCAGTGCCAGCCTCATGAAGCTCAACAAAGCCAAATGCAAGGTCCTACACCTGGGTCAGAGAAATCCCAGGTACATCTACAGGTTGGGCAGAGAAAAGATTCAGAGCAGCCCTGTGGAGAAGGACTTGGGGGTGGTGGTTGATGAGAAAATGAACATGAGCTGGCTTCAGTGTGCGCGTGCAGCCCAGAAAGCCAATCGTATCCTGGGCTGCATCAAAAGGAGCGTGACCAGCGGGTCGAAGGAGGTGATCCTGCCCCTCTACTCTGCTCTCGTGAGACCTCACCTGGAGCATTGTGTGCAGTTCTGGTGTCCTCAACATAAAAAGGACATGGAACTGTTGGAACAAGTGCAGAGGAGGGCCACGAGGATGATCAGGGGCTGGAGCACCTCCCATATGAAGATAGGCTGAGAAAGTTGGGGCTGTTGAGCCTGGGGAAGAGAAGGCTGCGTGGAGACCTTAAAGCAGCCTTCCAGTATCTGCAGGGGGCCCATAGGGATGCTGGGGAGGGACTCTTCATTAGGGACTGTAGTGATAGGATGAAGGGTAATGGGTTAAAACTTAAACAAGAGAAGTTTAGGTAATTCTTTCCTGTGAGGGTGGTGAGGCACTGGCACAGGCTGCCCAAAGAAATGGTAAATGCTCCATCCCTGGCCATGTTGGATGCTCCATTGTACCCTTGGGTACTGTTGTCTAATGTGAGTTGTCCCTGCCCAGGATTGGAACTAATGATCTTAAAGTCCTTTCCAACCCCATCCATTTTATTATTCTATGATTTCTAAGATGTGGAGAGCATCTCTTTCTTAGAGTAAGCCTGATGGTGCTGTATTGACTGAAGGTGACATGAGGTTAGTGCTACAGGGCTTGCTTATTTTCTGTATTATCAGTATGCCACCATATGTTGATACATGGAAAAGTTGTAGGTATGAGGCATTTAGTGTGTGGAGGGACAAGGTCACAAGTCAAGGGCCTCCTAATCCAAGCTGGTCATCTGCATAACTAAAACAAAAAGTTCACGTCTCTCGTGAGCCTGAAGAGGTTCTATGTTTCATAAGTGTTGTGATAATTAAATGAAATGGAATTTTGAAATGCAGGACCAGTAGACAAAGCCACATACCTGCTTTCTCCATGAGTTTCTGGTGTTTGTGTGGCTCCTTCCCTCTATACCACAGAGTATGTATATGAGCCATCTGTGGGAATAGCTGGTACAATTTGATGTCTGAGACTCTTCATGGCTGGAATGCAGGAACAGCAGTCATCATGACTGCAAGCTTTATCTTCCTGCACTGTTCATTGCTGAATCTCTTCACTCTGCAGGAGCAACTGGATTAATCACATGCCTAGCATTAATTCTGTGAGGGCAGAGGAAAAAAAGTCTGAACTGAGGTTTCTCAACTTCTAATTCCAATCTTGTTAGCACCTAGCCTAGGCTGAAGGTGGAATGTTATCATGCCCAAAAGAAAGCAGCTGAAGTCAGAAGTGCTGGGAATAGTATGATGATACGATTCGTGAGTGTTTGCATTCCTTAAAGGAAGAATCTCCCTAGGTGGTCTCTCGAGTTGGAAGCCTATACTTCTTGTCAACAGAGAAGAGGTTTTAGTTGCTCTAGTTTTTCTAGTTTTAGTTGCTTTAGTTTTGGGAGTGGGGACAGTTTTGTTAGCTGTGGCTGTCAGTTTAGGTGGTAGAACTAGTGTGACAGGAGTCAGCTGTTTTCAGGCAGCTCTTTGCTCCTAATGCATCTGTACAGTAGGAAACCCCAGAAGCCATATGTGTGCTCATCTGATGTGTTTTGTAGAAGCTGCCCATGTTAACCACCCTCCTGTTTGAGGCCTATGTAGTTCACATTTCTTTGCACAAGAAAATAAATCTTTGGGTTCTGCTCATTTTGGGCAGAGTGAAAGCACCATAACTAGAAATAACATTTTGAGGCTGTATGATTTTATAGGAAAGCTCACATAGCCTGAGGAGCTGTGAAGGTATGCAAGTCAGATTTACCTGAATACTCGTTCTCAAAATAAGAAATAAATAAAACTATTTCTGCATTTGTTCTTGGTGAAAGTGCTTTAATGTTGTTTATGTGGGGTTAAAAACATTTGTGTTGCTTAAGTCTTTTTTGAGTAGTATGTAGAAGATCTCACTACCAGTGCTGATTTTAAAGTTTTCATACCTGAACACCTCTTTTTTTTCTCCTTCTTACTGCAAGGAGTAATATTGGAAAAAGTTAGTTTTAGGAAATCAGTTTACTGATTTTTATCATTCTCCACAGCTGGCTGAGGTATTTAATTTGTTTATGATGTAGTCTGCTATAAAGTTCAAAGTATGGAAGTGCTTTAATACTAAATCTAGCTAAGGAGGAGCTGAGTGGTAACCAGAAAAACAAGTTCAACTGCAAAGGAGCTGAAGGGATTTTGAAGTTGTTTGGGGGATATCTCTGGTTTATGCTTGGAAAACTCAGTTACAAGCCTAGAAGATGCTTCTAAATATCATTGTTTCTTTTGCTCTTTATTTTGATGATAAAATCGTAGCATGCAGTTCATTGGAGATATAGGTATAATCCTTCTTTTGAATTTGTAACTGATTGTTTCAGGTATCATTAGCATGAGTGGAAATTCTTTTAGAACATGTTATTAATACTTTGTTAATACTCTTTTTACTAACTACCTTTGACTTTCTAGGGTCTGCTAACAGGATGCAGACTATTAGTGTTCATGTAATCTGCTCCTTAAAATTGCTGCTCAACACCTAATTCATTGCTGCACATTGAAAAATTAATTTTTTTTTTAATAGAATCCTATAATGTGTAAAAGTACCCTTGGCTTTACTGCAGTGATCCCAGCCTTAAAATTACTTGATTACTTGCATACTTTTTTAATGCTCATGTCCCTTAAAGGGACATGCCTCCACCTGTGGGGAATGAGGTTAGGTTTTCCCTGCAGTTGGCAAAGTAGTGACAAGTAGTCAAATGGCTATATTCTGGTGTAACATTTATATATCTTCTACAGAATGAAGTCCAGTTTGTGGAACTTCAGTTAATATGTTGAGCAATACTGCTACTATGAAGTCTTTTTTCCAGCATACAAAGGGCTGAAAATGCAGGACATGTGCCTGTAGGACAGCTGATTACTGGAATATGAAAGAGAACTCAAGAAAGCTATAGGAAACTCTGTAGATTCCCAAGCTGTAGTTCTTCTGGGAGACATGTGGAAAGAGTTTGTCTGGAGTTGAAGAAATCATGAAGTTACAACAGAAATGGGCAAGTTGAGCACAAAGAAATTACCAAGACTAACTGGTATTCATAAGAGCTCTGAGGAAGTTTTAAAGTAAAATAGCTGGATTTCTAACAGTCCTGTGCAACTTTTTAGTTCTGTAGTGCTAGAAGGTGTAACTGTGATGCCAAAGCTCAGTTTCTCTGGGGTCCTTGAGACCTGGAAGCAGGTTAATGTCTTGTCTCTACCAGACAAATTAATAATTGTAATGAAATAATTTTTCTGTAAGGTGAAGTCTTGCTTATAGATTTCTTGTAGTTTTTTTATAAGAGTCATCAACCCTGATCAAGTCAAGTCATCACATGGATGAACATCTGGCCAAAACCAGGAGGCAGACAGTTGGAAAAAACTTAAGCTAGTGATACAAAATGTTCAGGGTAGTAAGGAGGAGGTCTAATTGGGGTGGGGGGGGGAAATGGGAGAAAGGCCATATGAGGTTTAGTAATTATGCAGTAAAATGTCAGATGATATTTATTGTAGGTAAAAACAAAGTGATGCATATGGAAAAAGTGGTCCTATGTTGTCATACAGAATGTGGGGCTTTGAGCAGCCTGTTAACACTGAGGAATAAGGCCATGCAGTTCCATGATAACATCACCTTGTTGCTAGGCAGCAGATCAAAAAGCAAATGAAATACCAAGAATTATTAGAAAAGAAATAGAGAACAAACCAGGACATAATTATGACAATGCATAAATTACATGGCTCACCCACAATGTAAGTATCATGTGCAGCTCTTGTCCTGTCATCTCAAAATAGATATATTACAGCTGGAAAATGTTCAGAAAAGAGGAGTGGGGGTTATGGAGTTGATTCTCTGTAAGGCACAATTAAGTATACTGGAGCTCTTCAAGAAAGAATCTAGGAATGAATAAATCACTTAGAAATGCAGAGAGGGCAGAGAAAGGTGGAGAATAACATGAATTAAGGATTGTCAATTTAACCTAGCAGGAGCCAGGTTGAGAATAACCTAGAGGAAGCAGTTCTTCGTGCACTGGGTAGTGAAGGCTGCCAAAAGACCCTGAGGGTGCATAAAGTTGATGGTGCCTGGAACACAATGAATACATAGTTGAAAAAGTGGTACATTTCATACTGATATGTAGACAAATAGCTGCATAACAAACAAATCAGAGTATGAAGGCAGAGGGAAGTATTGTTTATGCTTGATCACTTTTTTTTTTTTCCTTTTTGTTCTTTGTTGTACTGTGTGACTTGTGGCCACTTGTAGAGCTGGAATACAGGGCAATGCTGAAATGATAAACTGACTTCAGTTTAGCTTTGTCCCAGTCCTCCAAGGTGAAAAATAAAGTCTCTGATAGAAATTAATAGCATGCTTTTTCAGGTGAATCCTAACAGATTATTATCCAATACATTCATCTTTAAATTCCCTGATTTTTTCATTACAGACAAGCAAATCTTTGCAAGCCTCTGGTAGTCATGGGATTTTTCAGAAATGTCTTTTAATATGAAAACATAGAGCCATAAACCTATAAAAATGCCCCATTGAAATGCTGCAAACTGTGCATATTCCTAAAGCATTAAATAATATACACCTAAGCAAAAGCATTTCTTGGCTGTAGAATTTTCTTCTGCTTGTAAGAAAACTTATTTCTTAATAGAGCTTAAATGTTTTAGAATCCTTCTATCAAAACAAAGAGATTTCTTAGTTAGACTAAAGGCTCCTTTGTTAAAGTATATATGTGAATTGTAAAACTGTTAGTTGGAGGAATTGTTCTTTGGATAGAAGTTCTGTATTAGCAGTTTGATAACTGTGGCTCCATAGCACTAATATTCAAAGGAATTTTGTAAAAGAAGGTGTTCTATAAAAGCAAAACTGTTCTTTATGAAAGCTTTTGTTTCCATATACAGATAGCTATTTGGAAGAATTTCTTACTCTTCTTCACTGCACAGCCAGATTTGGATTAAAGAACCTTGCAACTTTTCTGCTCCATTCTCCTGAGGCCACAAAGGCCTGCAAAATAACCAACAGATATGGAGAGGATCCAGCAAGTATCGCTGAGAAGCACAGGCACAGAGAACTAAGAAAATTGATCAGAGAATTGTCAGTAAGTCCATGTGCTTTTTCATGTCATCTGTAACCAGGGGAGTGTGATGTTCTACTGGGATTCAGTAGTATGATCTCTTGTAAAGCCTAAGATGTTGCAGTCCTTCTGTCTGAAAATATTATTATATTGTCCTGTCTCAAAAAGTGGCTGGAGTACAGCCACTTTCTCGATGCAGTGTCGTAGTGGAGCTTTGTGTTGCTTATGTATTGGGCATGTCATGGAAAGAGAACAGCAGATCATAAATATCACATATGGTCTGGCTAGATTGTTTTTTTTTCAGCACCTAAGCAATGATTATATTTTAAGTAGTCCAGCCCAACTGTCTAGAGTAGAAGATAAAGATTTATCTAAGAGTCACTTTAAAACTGACTTTGAACTCTCTTAGTATTGCCACTCTTCAGCATTCAGCAAAGAGTGGTTGTCTTGTCTGCTTCATTGTAAAGGAAGGCTAAATTGTACCATCCTTTGTTAGATGGAGTAAATCTTTCTTCAGCTAGGTATGCAGGAGCCATTTTAGGCAATAGTTGACTTTTCACATGAAACACAATAATAGAATAAAGGTCTGTGCATAGTTTTAGCTTGTGAACTATTGCTAATAAAACATAACTGAATTTGCAGTATAAAAAGCAATATTCTGTAGTAACATTTTAAAACTTTAACCTGTTTTAAGTCTTTATTGTGCTAACTATAATATGAGCAGAGATGGTAATTCTTGCCCCAGAGGTTTTAAAGCCTGGAGAACAGATCAGGTAAATCATATATTGAAAGAAAGACAGGGTATGAGCTTTGACATAAGTAAGCTGATGCTGTAAGCAGCTTTGCTGGTGGTGTAGGGTTTTTTTAACTATTTTTGGTAGCAGACTCTGTGTTCACAAACAAATGGTAATGACAGACATGTAAGAGGAAAAAGTACAAGGAGTGAGAGAAACAGAAGTTTCACTTTTCTGTTAGCCAGTCACCTTGATGTAACCATGGATAGACATAACACCAAAAATGGCATCTGAAGAAATAAATAGGTCTGTAGATTATGTAGGGGAGAATTCTTTGTATAACGAAGATGACCGAGGGACTGAAGCATCTCCCATATGAAGACAGGCTGAGAGAGTTGGGGCTGTTAAGGCTGGGGAAGAGAAGGCTGCGTGGAGACCTCATAGCAGCCTTCCAGTATCTGAAGGGGGCCTATAGGGATGCTGGAGAGGGACTCTTCATTAGGGACTGTAGTGACAGGACAAGGGGTAATGGGTTAACACTTTAACAGGAGAGGTTTAGATTATATATAAGGAAGAAATTCTTTCCTGTTAGGGTGGTGAGGCACTGGAATGGGTTGGCCAGGGAGGTTGTGAGTGCTCCATCCCTGGCAGTGTTCAAGGCCAGGTTGGATGAAGCCTTGGGTGTCATGGTTTAGTGTGAGGTGTCCCTGCTTATGGCAGGGGGTTTGGAACTAGATGATGTTAAGGTCCTTTCCAACCCTAACTTTTCTATGACTCTAACTAAGGAGGAAAATGCAGAAACCTAAGGATAATTTAATATAGTAAAATATATCATAAAAAATGGAAACACCAGCTGACTGAGGTTAGTTATTAAAATTCTAGAGCAAGGACATGGGGATTGATCCAAGTTTTTTCTTTGATATAGTTGGCATATAATGTAAAGGTGAAGGATAAGCATTGGGAAAACTGAAGATAAGGTTACTGTGATCAGTGTTGAACCATGAAGATGGCTTTAGCAGTGTTTTATGGGCAGATATGGGTGTTTTTTCAGTAAGTTTGAGTGGAAGAAAACTGCTACCCCTGGTACATGCTATGTGCAAAGGATTGGTAAGACTAGGCAGAATGTGAATAAGGTGGTACTTAACTCTTAGTGAGGTACCTAGATTTCTTTTCTAAGATGGTCATATGAGTCTGAGCTGAGCATAGAAATATTTTCCATGCTTGATTTGTCATGTTCAGTGATAATGGCTGATTCTGTAGAATATTTCTTTTTTCATGCTAGTATTGTAGAAATTCACCCTCCTGCACTTCAGACATATCTTTGTTGTGCACCCCACATGGGGCTTTTTATGCTTAGAAATGCGCTCATATTCAACCTTGTGCAATAATTTGGGGCATCTGTAAGAGGAGACATAAGCACACATGGTACAGGCAGACTACAGCTGGTGTACATTAAGAGATCACATTGTACTCCTATGGTCTTTCTAGACTTTGTGACTGATGGAAGGCAATGTTTGTGAGGGTGATATATTTCATTCTAAAAAGTATGTAAAATATGTATATACTTCTGATTCGCTTTTCTTTTTTAGTAGGATAATTTAGTATAAAATTGTCAATCTGAAACATGGATTTATAGTGATAAATGACTTTATACAATATAATTTTTCACTAAAAGGGTTCTGTCATGGTACATGTCTGCTATCGTTTGCATGGAAACAGTTATCAATAGCTGATCTCTGCTTGGTGACTGCTTTCCCAGGCATGAATATTCTTACTAGCACTGAAGTATAAACAACTCTACTACCATCATAAGAGTGTCTAGTCTGATTCAGACATGCTGTGGTACTACCCATTTTCAGTTGATTCCAATGACATGGCTTTCTAATGTAACACAAGTAAAAATTGGAGCATGCTTCAATTTTGCCAAATGTGTAATACAGTATTTTAGAAATGTTAGCTCCAATCACTGGAAGAAAAATGGCTTATTTGTGTCTCTGTAATAGTGCACTTAGGAACAAGAACACTTATTGTACTTCTGTAATTGGTGGGAATGTGGAAAAGAAATATTTGCAGGGCTCTGAGCCAAGCAGAATTTAGTTTAACTGCGTTCCAGGAACTTCCCATTACAGCTGGAGTACTGAAATTGCTCATTGTTACAATACAAGTACTTTTGTACTTGGCATACCTCTCACTGTTTTAAAAATGTTACCTGTGTTTTGCCATTGCTTTGAGGAATAACTTCAAAATATACACAGTACTTCATCACTTCTGTCTTAAAGAGCAGTAGAGGTCCAGAAAAATAACTGCATGAAAGCATACATTCAGACTGTCCAAAAGCTTGGAAAGTGTCTTTCATTTGCCTTTGTGCTGGAGAATCCTTAGGGGAGTAAGAATTCCCTGAGATGGTGTGTGAGAGAGAAGGAGAGAGAACAGCAGAAGTGACACTACCACAAAGCTACCTTTGAGCCCGGGGCTTTGCTGCACATGCCTGTTTGTGGCTGGTGAGCACATCAGTGCTCAGGGCTCTCTGAGGATGCAGCTGTGCAGCTCCCAAGTCCTGCAAGCTTATTGAAAAGGTGCTCAGCACTCAGTTGACACAAGTGAACTATTGGAGCTGGTTAACTTGCACACTGAGTCATCTGTATGGCATTTCCTGTCCTTGTTTAAAGGGAAACCCTCTTTTTCTGTAACTGGACACAACATTGATATGTTGAGTGTTAAGAGCCACAGAAGGCAGATCTGGAGTGCCTGGCAGGCATGCTGGGAGCTGACCTCAGGATTTGTGTCAAAACAAAGCACAGGGGAAGAAGGATCATTTAGTATGTCTCAGGCTCCTGTTGAAACAGCTGTACGAATGGAAGGGAAGAGATTTTTCCCTTTTAGTACCAGTGTTACATGCAGGGACATTAAATGCTAAACACCATAGCTTTTAAGACTCTGTATAGTGTACGTCCATGAGTGGCAGCATTTGCTATCTCTGTCAGAAATGCTGCATTTCAAACACTCCTCAAAAACGTCTCTTTTGTTCTAAGGGAACACTCTAAGACTTGAACCATTTATGTTAAAGGTACTAAATGGATGGAGCTTAGAGTCTTCACTGGGGATTATGATAAAGCACGGTCTATAATGTGCCAGCAGTTTATTAAGCAATTATTTCTTGCGTTTTAGCACAAAACCACCTGAATGGACATTCATTTCCAATTTCTACTTGTTTCATTACAGTTAAAATGAAGTAATTCCCTCTTCTGTAGCATCAAAGAGGGATATCATTTAACGTTCTGCAATAACATCCTCAATTGTCAGTCTGTGATTTTGTTCCTCTGTGCAACTGAGTACTTGAATATTTTTCATAATTGCTTTTAGGCTGAATTGCTTGAATCAGGTGTGTGAATTTAAAATGAGTGAGAGACATTCAGTAGGAATATTGGCAGGAATCCTTGTCTCAGAGTATCTAAATCCATTTGAAGGGGAAATGATGAGCCTATTGAGCTTAGTTGATCCAGCTGATGGCTCAAGTGCCAGTAAGGAAGGCTAGAATACTTTTGGTTTCCATTTGCCACAGGCTCAAAACATCTGCAGTCAGCTACTAAGAGTATCCATGACAGGCAGTACATTGTTAAGCTGTGGTAGTTTGCCTGGATACCTGGGCCCTATTTCAGATGTTTGTGTTTTGCATATTCTCTGTCCCTGAAAGCTGCTTTGACACTAGTTTGTTGTTCTTGTTGTTATCTGTGGTCTTCTAAACCTACGTAAAAGTTCTGCCACCAGAAAATAATGAAGTCACTTAAATGAAGTTCTTATCTAGCCCACAAAGCAAGACTTTGAAAAATAGAAGAGAGAAAATTTCTAAGCATTAGGTGACTAAGGAGGGGAGTATATTCAATTTGTGACCTAATCATTTAAAACATTGATAGCCATTTTTGGCATTTATGCTTTGGTATGGGCGTAATTCTTTTGTTCCAGCACTCTGGGTTGCTCCCTTCTTTACCGTACTGCTGAATGTGTTGTAGTCAGGAAGATTACCACTTGTAGTATACATCACAGTTCCTAAGAAAAATGCAATTCAGGAAGTGTTTTATTAGTTGTTTAATGCAAATAACTTCCAATTATTGGCTTTGGCCTTTAAAGCAGATTCCTAGGGGTGATATGTTATTTAAATATAAAAGCTGAAACAGTCATTTCGTGTTGCAAACACACAGTTGAGACAGCACAAATTCATTTTTATATATGAAATACCTTCTAACATTCCAGAGTTGTTTGGCTGAAGTGTAAGGCAGAAAATGGAAGCTAATTGATTTTTTTTTTTTAACCTGCCCAAGATCTGTGGCCAGGTCTGTGACAATCCATGGCAGAACAGTGGACTGATGGAAGAATATTATTTCTCTGCCACCAGCAAATCTCTGCCTGGGTTTCTTGTTTAATATCATTTTCTGTCTGCCTGCTTCAGGCAACCGTTAGGCAGCTGTTAAAAATATAATACGTGTTTAATTCTGTGCATACTGGTGAAGTTGCTTTAGAATTCAGAGACAATGCCCTGGATAGGCTTTTTACAAGAACCTTGGGCTTTTTTCAACAAGGGAGAGTTACATCAGTTCCTTTCTAGCTCTGTTGAGATACATTCTGCAATTTCTAGATGCATAGTTGCTCAGTTCACTGCTATTATCAGTTCCTTCAGTAGCAGAAAGAAACATAATCATACTCAGAGCCTGTTTTATTGAAGACACATCTTTTAGATAAGCTGGGGTGGGGGAGAAGGTTTTGTTTCTGAAATGCTAACTATATTTTTATAAGTTAGCAAACTTAAAGGGTGGACAAGGATGTAGGTTAGCAAGGAGTTCATTGATATACAGTTCTTCCCTTTCCATGTCTTATTTTGAACTGAATGGTTGAACCAGAATACAGAATTTCTTCAAGTATCTTCAACTTGATGAAACAGAAAACAATCTCCAAAACCAGTGTGTTGTGGAAATTGAGTGTACTTTTTTCCCTTCAGTTGTTTTATGCAAAAAGAATCTTACCTGGCTTTTTAGCTCCTATCACCAAGTAATAATAAATCTTTAGACAGCAGGAATCCCAGGAATTCTCATTATTTGCTAGGGAGTTCCAGAAGCTCATCAGGAATGATCTTTTCCGAACACATAAGTATAATTCTTATGTTTCTATTTAGCTTTGTTTTTCTGTATAAGGCCATATGATATGGCAGAGCTCTTCAAAATGAAACTATTATATTTTTAAATCTGGTTGCAATATCTTCTTGAGCTATTAATTTTCTGCTGGGGAAGGGCCATGTGTAGAAAGATGAAGTGGATATATATTAAAGAATCTTAAGTGAAATTAAATTGATTGCTATCAATGTTCATTTAATTACTTTAAATGATACCATGGTATTGCACAGGCCCATAGCTCATTACTTGCAAATAGCTGGAGGAGTGTGTGAAACAGAAGAGGATTAGTCTAGTTTCTGAAGTTCGTGCTAATCCACTAGTGATTTTTCGGTGAAGCCTGGTGGGATTTGTTCTTGCCACAGTACTTTAATGTTCAGAAGCATCACTTACACACATTCTTTGCTACACCAGAAATTACTCTTAGTCATTTCCAGTGTATCTCTTTGATACTTTCTCAGTGATTGGATATTCACAAATCAAGCTCTTAAACGTCCTGAAGAACTGGAGCTAAGTCCTGTGAGCTTCTGCCAGCTGATATGCAAATGTTAGACTATGATTTCCATCAGATACTTAGCTCTCTTTTAGAATTGCTTGTGGAGAGGCATCCCATTATCAATGCTTGGTGTTGTATATTCAAGATTTGTTTTGGGGAGTTTATTATTTCTACTGAGTGGTATTTCCCTCTTTTTCACACTTTCTGAGGGACATGTTCTCTGTAATAATAACTTGCTGGCGTATACTGCCTTTTGAGGTCAGACAATTTATGTTTTAGTGAAGAGATAAGGTGTAGTCTGAGCTTGTCTTTAAGGAGAAAAGGCTAGATTTCTCATTTTTTAAAAAATCACAGTCATTACACTAAACACGTTTTTAAAGTTTCTGTGTAGACTTTTATTCAGGCTAGTACCCTGCACCTTAACTATGCAATTGAGTATAACCTTGCAAAAAGAATGATAAATAGAACTGCAGATTTGGAAACCTTCTGTATGAGATGCCTGTAGAAATTTATGTGTAATTTAATATGAACTAGGATGTTTTTTCCAAAAAAATATCTAGTGTTTTGTCTCATCTTTTGATATTCTATAGCTGTAGTCAGTAATTTGCAATTCAGCATTTCAAAATGCTTTTACAATTTTTAAGGGAAACTTGAATGCTAATAGCGTTTCAGGCAAATGCTTGTGAATTAGAAACAGGACAAATTATAAAGGGTTCTGTGATAATACCTCTGTTGTTAAATGTTTCTAAGACTGTAAAACCAAGGTGTTTCCAGAGGTCCTTTTGTCTGTTTTGTTGACAGGGCGACATCAGCAAAGATACTTAGTTAACGGACATTTTGGGAAAGTGGGATGGGGAGTGTCCAGTTTTTCAGAAGTAATTTTTAGGCTGAAAACCTGTATCATTCATCTGCATTGATAGGTTCTGAATTTGAACATGTGAAAAGTACTTGGCTAAGCTGTTTATGTTAATGGAAATGCAAATAAAATACTTCACAGAAGTGAAAGAAAGTAAAAGCGACCATATTATGTTGTTGTAGACATCAATGGCATGCCTTTGTCAAATCTGGCCTCTGCATTCAGGTAGATAAGGACTCTACACTAGCCTGAGGAGGTGTTAGAAGGTATATGGTTAAAGAATAATGACAGTTTTTAAAGTAAATGAGCTGCTTCTGCTTAACCTCTTTCATGGTAAGTGAACAAACAAATTTTACATGAAATATTGTTCTGTATAAGATGTCATTCCTCTATTCAGCTAGTTAAGATACCACTCAAGCTAGAAGCATAGGAAGGATTTAACAGGCTAGAGATGTTTGTGGATGTTGAGTACTAAAAGTACTGTGTCGTGTGCTGTTTACGTCATGAGGGCATTAATCCTCTGCACAAGTTACAAGTCAGTTGCATGAGGTTACTGGAGAAGCTACCTCATAGTTGTCAATTAAAACAAAAATTCATTGCACCTTTCCATCAGCTTTTCTGCACTTCCTGTTCCATTAACTGTATTATTAGGTGAGAAAGTTGCCTTTTTATTTCTTCTTCCTCAAATACAGACATCTTGGAAGCCCTTACAATGCAAAGAAAAACGTGAAATGATCTAAAATAACCTGCTAGCTCCAGGTTTACTACAGAAAGGATTGCTGAGGCATTCTAGTGAAATGCCTAGAAGCAAATTTGGGGTCTCGCCTGTGTCAGTGGAATCAATTTGAAGATATATGTATAACTGTCAAAACCAGGTTTATTTTGATACAATATATGTTCTCAGACTTTCTGGAATATGCCCTTTGACTGCCTGCCTGTGATCTGGAAGGAATCAAACATCTGGCATATCTTGCAAGTTGTTGAGCACAAAGAAAGTTAGGATATCAACAACACCTTTCTCCAGCCTTGCAGAAGGGAAAAAACAAACAGAAGGAAAACACAAAGCAAAACTGTAATAAAGGGTTTTCAGCTTCATAGGGGAAAATAAAGGAAAATTAAGAGGAGAAAGGAACTGTTATTGTGGTAAATATCATCTGTGAGCCAAAACAACCTACCTTTTGAGTGACATTGTGAGGTCTAAAGGGAGCTTTTTGATGTCAAAGCCCTAAGAAAAACTAGGTGGAGAAGGAAGAATTAATGAGTAAAGTTAGGTAAGAGGCTTGCCATGTCCTTAAAAACCTGAAGGTTCAGAGCTCTGCACAGATCTAATAGTGACTTACCAGACTTTCCTACAGCTGTAATTTATTGCTTAATTAGAAAAATTGTCTTTAGGCTCTACATCATTAGAATGACCATTAAGGAAAGGCATTTTTCTAAGCTACCAAGCCCATTATATGGAAACTGCTTAAGAAAATCCATTTCTGCCCTGCAGACTGTTAGTACTATTTAACATAGCCATGCACAGTCTCGGTTTAGAATTCTGTCAGAGGATCCTTCACAGAAAGCACACTCTGTTTTGCCTTCTATTCTTCCCACCTCCACATACTGTTTTACAGTTTGTGATTCAGTATTTCAATGCCAGAACTATAGGGTGTCTAGCAATAATTATTTCCTTTTCTTGTGTTTGATACAAACTTAAAAATGTTTTTGGAGTTCCCACACATTACCAGACTCAGAAGAACATGCAGCAATTGACATGCATGGCTTCGCTATATAAATTATAGATTGATTTATAATGCATATTTAATAAGCAATCACTAGAACTGAAATTGTATGCTGTGTTTATAACAGATCTGGGCAGCCTTCCTCAACCTCATGAGCTATGTGCCAGAATCTTCATATGGTAACAGAAGTGTACGTTTGTCAGGGGTTGGGAGTTGTTCTTTGGCAGAAATTGTTAATGGTTCTCTACAGTTCTTACTGTGTGTGAAGCGTATAACTTGATCTTAACACTCTCTGATGATGAGATAGCAGGTTTTTTGCTGCATCTCTATAGTCTTGGGGTGACCTGGAAGCCATCCTTAAAATATTAGAGGACTCTTTTAGACATGCAGTTGCCCACTTGTAGCCTTCTGAATTCCAGCTAAGTTCATCTGCTGTTAATAAATACCACTTTCTGAGAACCACAAGAATGAAAGTAGGCAAGAAAGTCTTCTACCATATGGAAGACACTATCAAGACTACCCAGGGAAACACAGAAACTGGTATCTGTACTAGGTATAGAAGTAATATAATAAGTATGATTCCTAATTAGATCACTTAAACCTTCAAAGGTATTTTTAAATGAGATATAATTTTTAATAATGCTGTCAGTTGATAGCATATACTGTCTTATGTAAATGGATCAGAGGATTGAACAAAAGTTTCCATGGAGATTTAAGATGACTCAATGTGCTTTCCAAATTAAAGTCTTGTGTTGGAAAAGGAAAAGAGGTTAAAGGTGACAAAATCTAGTACCGGTATATAGATCTGCAGAAAATTCTGGCCAGCTTATCCTAGGGGCACCTGTCATTGACAACACAATCGATGAAGTTATAACTGTAAAGTCTGGTGATTTTTGTAGATTCCATTGTTCCTCTCTTCACAAAGGTAAGCAGGATAGACCTGGGTGCAGGCCTGAGCTAATCATGCATGAGCAGAAAAGTTAAAAAAAGCCTCCTTCTGGAAAATACATAATAAATAATTTCAGAAATGTGAAGGCAATCCTGACTGAGCTCATTAGTGAGAGCCAGTCACCTCCTTTCTTCCAGATTATTAAAGAGTAGTTTCTAAAATTTATTTTGTTCATATTAAATGCACCCATGTAATGCAAAGAGAAACTAGGGGTTTTTTCTTACTAGTTTTTTAGTAAGTGCCAAAGAACTGAGTGTGCATATTCAGTACATTGGGACTGCATTGTGTTATGTTGTGGCTCAGGAAATGTGTTTAGTTAGAGTTTGGGCACTGAGTTGGAAACTTCCAGAAAGGTGGTAAACAACTGGGTGTTTCACAGTGATTCACTCTCTATTTGCAAGCAGTAGGTGCCAGTAAAAAGAGTAGATGGTAGAAGTGCATGAGCAGAGGCTTTAAGCAACCTTGGAAAAATGCAGAGCTGATGGGCTACTGTTGGGTGTTTCACAGAGCAGAAATAATGTACCCAGGGCATAAATGAACAGAAACTATTCTTTGTAAAAGCTGAAGTTTTAACTACTTATCACAGCAGAGTTGAAAAAAGTAGATTTGGAACAGGAAAAGATAAAGACATTTGCACCTACTTGGAATTGAGGATTTGTTCTTAGGGAATTTTTTTAAATCTGGCTTTTTCCACAAGCAACTGAAGATCAACAAAGGTGAAAACATACATTGAACAATGTATGCTGATCTAAGTAGAGACAGAGAAACTAAAAATGATCACGAAAATGTCTGGAGTTCAGAGGTACTGTGACTATAAGCATCAAACTAGGTTATACTGTGGTATCCTGTTCTCATAAACATATTTTCTAAATTTGGTGGTTTTGGCGTATGTGACAAGGCAAAAATAAATGTCATTATCGACCAAATGAGAAGGATTTAGCAGGATTTCAAGAATTCTAAAAGTTTAATATGCTTTTAAAAGCTTCTGTAAATGCAGTGGGTCATAAATGGCTTTATTGGTGTTGCCAAAGAAGTCCTTGAGGACTGAAGGGAAGGCTGGCTATAGATTCATGGTCTGAACACTGTATGTGGCAGTCTGATCATCAAGGAAGAATTACGTATTATGTTTGGGGTGAACTCTGTGATCTGCTGTAAAAAGGGCTGTGAAGGGTTTATGGGTAGTAATGATGACAATAGTACAAAGGACCAGAAGTTGCATATTGACAATTATTACTATAACCAGAAGCTTTTCTGCTATACAGGTGAGATTTCTCAGTTACGTCTATGGCAGGGGAGGCTTGCATTGAGGGAACCATATGATTGGAGACACAGCTAAGACTTTTCACACATATCAAAAATATAGGCCAGATCAAGCGAAAGAAGTCATTATTGATAGTTGATGAAGAATTGGCTCCATACAGAAAAGTAGGCACAGGATTGTTTATATTGCTGGGGGGCAGGGGGAATCATGTATTCTGTATTTTTACTCTGATTTCCTTAAGAGAGCCTCAGAAGAGCTTTCAGTAGCTCTCACATGAAATGCAGATAAATTAGTGACTGGATGTATCAAATGTTGATTTGCTGGAGAACACTATACTTAATAATATATGAAAATCGACCATATTTATGTGGAGTCATGAAAGGCAGTGGTTTAGGTTGCTTAGAGGATCACTGTCAAATATATTGGTGACAACGAGTTTTAATATAAATTGGCAAAAGTTCGATGGCAAGGGTAAAAAGCTTTGCAATTAGATACAGGTTTAAAAACTTGAGTACTTCTGTACATTATTTTCGTTCTTAAAAAGCTAGTGAAGACAGTATTAAGTAGCTGTGTGCTAACAGGCTGTAGAATTATACTTGGATCTGTAATCAGTCCTGTCAATTGGCAGAATAATGCAAATGGCTGATTGTCATCTGTAACCAATAATGTCCTGCTTTTGGTAGCAGAGGATGGTTACTGTAAATGGGAAGGGCTACAGCAACAGATAACAGTCACAACTCAACATGAATTTGTGATCTAGCACCTCTCAATAAAAAACTGCATTTAGAGTAGTCTTAATGATTTCAAATTTTATCTTTTTCACAAAAAAGTGGACTATTTTGCAGACTAAGAGATTGCCATAAAATCCTGAGGCCATCAGGACTATGGGATCTAACCTATCCAGAGGAAACAAATGGGCTGTTGCTACCTGACAGCAGCAAGGTTGACATATTTTCGAGAATCTGGAAATCTACCCACATTTACAAGGAATCATGTGGAATATTTGAATGGTACTAATTTGTTTAGTTACTAAATTGATTGTGAGACTTTTAATTGTCAAGGACCCTAGCTTCATGATGCTTGTTTTCCCTGGTGTTTTTTGAGACCTGAATTCATCATACCCTCAGTAAGTTTATGAGTCATTTTTGATATTCAAAATTGTAATTTGACCTTTCCTTTGTATTTCTCTAGCTACAGGTATTTCCATTTCTAATACTTAATAGTTGGGAAATTTTATTGTGTTCATTGTAATTCAGTTAGCAGAGAAATGTTAATTGAATACTGCTAGTTTGTTTAGAGCATAGTGCTAGGTTAATTTACAGGTTTTTCTGATGGGAGGAAGTTTTGGTTCAGATTGGTATATAAATTAATATAATGGTCTTGTTATTGATTCTATTGGTACAACACCAAACTCATAACATGCTGGTATGTAGGATAGGAATGTTGTCAGGAATCGTTCCTATGTGATTTGGGGAGTAAGTGCTTCCATGGTTACTGGATTCTGCGATTCACTCTTAGCATTGAGAGGAAATATGTGTGAACATCCCTGTCTCTAAATCAGTGTTAGTAGTGCAATTAACTAAATTATTCTGGTCTTTGGCTCATAACATTTGCAATTCTATGTTTTAGTGAAACATTTTGTAATTTTAAAGATGTTTTGTATTATAACCTTCAAGTGTTGCTTTAGGTGCAATATTCAGATACCAGTGTAGCTTGTATGTAAAAAGTACATGGTGATCTTTCCTAGAGCTCAGACACACAGAGCACTGTGCCTTTAAATGTGATATTATGAATAGCAACTGGAATTATCTCACATTACAAAATTTTGCCAGTATTTGTCATCCTATATAGCGATAGTTAATTACAAAACTGTATAGTACATTTTTTGTCCCAGCTCCCACATGTTCTAAGCATTGCATGCTGCAAGTATACTTTTTTTCAAGATTTAAAGCTTGAAATTTATTTGGTAAATACATACGTTATGCAGATTAGAAACACTCTGTTCCCATCACCTTGAATGATCTGCAAAAATTACTAGACATCTAAGTTTAGAAATCCCAGCAAAATCATTGCCCTGACCCATTAAGTTAATATTCTACAGCTGGTCACAGAGGAGGATTAGAGATAAATTGAGTCCCAGACTTTACATGTGGCATTCCACATTTTAGCTGCCAAGAGGTGTGAATGTCAGAGCACTGCATACCAAGTCATTTATTTATGAGAAATGAACCTGCTGAATTTTGGCCTTCCTGCTGTTTGCAAGCTTCTGGATATTGATTTTAGTAGATTACTAGATGCTGCTCCTGTCACAGCTTATCTCTGAAACAGGCCAGAGCCATGTGGGTATAGCATGCCTGACCCAACAAAAAAGTCAGATTCCATTTGTGATTTGGATCTATTTCTAATTATAATTGTGATAGTGGTGTTATCTTTTAGAGTAGTGTTAGCAGGAACACAAAATTATGTGTCTCTTGTGATGATGAATCCTTTTTCTCTTGTTCAGGCTATACATGATGGTTAACCATTATTGCTAAGTAAGGTTGGTTAGTCTGAGATGGATGAGGCCTAATGTTATTCCTAAAGAAGCTTTAATTTCTGGAAAAGGCCTTTAACAAATATACTTCTGGGTAACATAATATTTTGTTGAGATCCTAGTTATATCCATGTGAAAAGCTAAGATCTTTTCCTCAAGCAGGCTCCAGAAGATCCTTATTTTGTCTTTGTCAGGTTTTTTTCTTCTGTCTTTTTACTATTACTGTCTTTTTACTTTCTCTTATGCACCCAAAGCTGGTAAAAACACAGATTTAAATATGTTAGGCATCTTTAAACCTGCCTCCATCTGGGCTTAGTCTTGCATTGCCAGCTTTGCATGCCAGCTCTTGTAGAATTGGCTTTAAAAATACTCCTCAAATGGAGTATTAGGCCTCTGAAGCATCATAGGTTCAGTTGATGTCACTTGGCCTCTAGAAAAGGAAAAATGTCATTCAGAAAAGTACTTTCCAGGGAAAGATTCTTTTCCTAAACTTTTTATGCAAAAAGCTACTCAGTTTGTTATGATTTTGTTCCGTTCTTCCAAGGCCTCTATAACCATGTTGTAGTTCAGATGCTTTCACTGTCATTTCTTCCTTGTCACTTCTTGCCTCAGTCAAAATTATGTTCTTTTTTTTTTTATTGATCAGAGTAGTGTAGCACTGTTTAAAAAAAGCATGAATGCCATTGGGGCTGTCAGGTTTTACTTTGTACACAGGAATAAATAGGATGGTGTTTTCTAGGGCTAGAGAGCAATAAAGAGTTTAAGTCAGGAAATTTTGTATATATAGAGGTTTTATGTACGTGAGCTTTTTGTGCTACCTAAATTATGTATGCTAATAGAATTATGGTGCTTGTATGAGAGATGTTTTTGTATTAATTATGTATGATATGAATTTGTTAAGAATGTGTGAAGCTATTTTAGTCTACTTAATTTTCTCTGACCTAGTAGAGCACTGACAGTGGACTTGGAACACAATAGAGTAGTTGTTCAGCCTTACATGTTCTTATTCCCTGTAGAGAAATGTTTCATACCTTTACCTCAGAAGAGGCTCTTTTATTTTGAAGTATGGGTCTTTGGCTCCTCTCTCTCTTCCCCGTTGTAACTCCACTTATTGCCATTAGTGGGGTTCACTGTACACGTGAATGATGATACCCTTGGACAGTATTCCTGTCCAAGCTATGTGCTTCTAAGTCTGGAAAAAAGACAGCAAGTCTGCCATATCTAATACTGCTTGTGTTGCTTATCAGCATACAAAAAGAAGAAATAGCTAGAACAAAAGTTCAAGCATAGCTTTGTGTGGCATTTTCAGTTATAGCAAGCTGCAGTGATCTGCTACAGGAGCAGCTATAGTTTTGTCTGCTTTGCCCACTTTGAGGAACATTAAGGCAGCCAGGTTTTTGATGTTCAGATCATGAACAGGGACTTGATAGGTTTTTGAACACAGGAAACTTGACCTAGGTAATTATCTGTGTGGAGAGTAATGCAAGTTAGAGCATTATTTCTGAAGAAGAGACAGAATTTTTATGACACATACTGTATCTGTCTTTTTCTGAAAAGAAACAGATAATGCTCTGGGAAAATAGTGCAGTGTCTAAGAAAGAAGGAAATGTAGGGCAGCATCCTGAGTTTGATAGCAGTGGACACAGAAGAGAAAGAACATTTTGTAGCAGTTTTGTATGCCAGTGGAGGAATTGTTAGAAATTTTGCAACTGTATACCTTCTCCAAGCAATGGATATGTTCTACAAGAAAATTATTAGAAAGAATAACCTAATTTCATAAGAAAAGGAGACATGGCTGCTAAATTTAGAATTTAAATTCAAGTATAGCTTGTTTTCCTGTAACTTCAGGAAAAAGTATCCTTTTTTCCCCAGAGCTTTTTGTTCCTTGTATACAGACTTGCACTTCTTTGATCACACTCAGCCTCGAGTGAAATAGGTTATTCTCTAGGTAATCAGTAGCTGTTCCATATCCAGGCTTTGCCATTAAACTTCTGAATCTTTAAATCCTGACTTAGCTAAATAAACATAGTACCCTCGCCCAATGTTGACAACCACATTGTAGCTGGCAGTGTAAGATACTCCTGTGTCTGTACCCTGTATGTGCCCTTTAAAGAAACTTGAGCACTTACATGACAAAATAGAAAATTAATTCTAAGTGCTATACCTAAATCTGCTATTTTAAAAGCTAGCAGACAGAAAGACCTTTTTTGGCAGTCAGTATTTTTTAAGTGCCACCAAATCTTAGACCTACTGTAAGTTTAGTAGTATAGCAGAGATGAACAGCTAGAGATTAATATAGCTAAAAATGCTTACATAAACCTTTGTTTGCAGATTAAATGTATTATGAAAGAGTACACGTGCAGGTGGGCAACGAGATGGAAAGTTTCAAATTTCTAAGTGGGAAGGGCTGAAAAAGTAAAAACTATTTTTATGGAAGTATGCACAGGCTTTTGTGTTTGCTTGGTGTGTTTTGCCTGGTGCTGTTTCTGTTTGTGCTTTTCCCTCCCACAGAGTCTGTGGATGGAGAAGTGGGTTAAGGACCTATAGAATAAGATGCTACTGTGTATTATAGTGATAGTTAGAAAACATTTTATAGGTGAATTATGTTATTAAGTGTATAGTGACAACATTCACAACCATATTAAGAGAAAAGTAACTTCAGTGGCGACTGAGATATGTTATCAATTTGTTTATATTTAGGTGATTCATCATATATTCTGTAATTTGCCAAGTCTTTATCTAACAGTGAAGAACAGCTAGATTTAGGTGATGGAAAAAACAGCAATCTATTAAAAACAGATTAGAAAAAAAAGGAACAGGACAAAATATCAGAAGGAAACAAAATTAGTCCTAGCAGCTATTATTGAATCTAGTGAAAACAACATGACAAGGCTACTGCCTGAGGGTTTTCCTGCTGTGACCAATAAAATGTAGTCAGTAAAGAAGGCAGTGAAAGGTTTGAACTTTTTTTGTCTTCTGAGTCATACCCAAAATTGGGTTGTTCATGTTATCTCACCTCTCATTTCCGTAAGGAACTGAAGGCTGTTCTTCAGTAAACTGCGGGAAGCGGCCAGTGTGTTATGCTATGTGTGCAGCAGTGGCAAGGTTTTTTGAGAAGCCAGGCTGTTTATGAGAAGCATGAGTAGAGGTTACATATCTGCTATCACTCTCCACGCTACAAGAGAGTTGTATAAGAGACAGAAATGCTTTTCCTGCCACTTTATCTGGCTTGCCCCTCCTCTCTTCCATTTCTGGATAATTTTGGAGGATCCGGAGTGCAACAGATTGTGCAAGTCTAGGGATAGTCTATTTCTGTGTTTGCAGTTCCCAAAACTTGCAGTATTACCAAGATGTTTTGATAAAGGCTCTCTAAATGGTGTTTACTGTAGCTGATGATTCATTCACAGCTGTTTCAGTAACTGTTACTGTATCATTTATACGTTTCATACAAAACAGACAAATTAAGTTTGGCAGGCACTCATGCAGTAGGAGCTCAAGATTTGTAACTAGTGCAGGAGCCCTGTCTCTTTGAAACCATCAGATAAGGGAGGTCTTTTGACTTTAAGGAATGTTTTTGGGTTTAGTTTCTGACACTGTGTATCTGCCATGTCTGCTGTGAATACAGCAATGGAGGGAGGAGTCTCCCTGTCCTGCTTGAAGGTGAGGGGAGGAATGGTTTGCTTTTCTCCTACCCAGGTTCCCTGATGTTGAAGTTCACACTCAGAACCACCTTCTTGTTTTGGCATCACAGAAAAGACCAGTATATAAACACTGAGAGAAATCTGAGAGTGCTTGAAGAAGAGAAGGCTGTATGGAGACCTCATAGCAGCCTTCCAGCATCTGAAGGGGGCCTATAGAGATGCTGGGGAGGGACTCTTCATTAGGGCCTGTAGTGACAGGACAAGGGGTAACAGGTTCAAACTTAAACAGGAGAGGTTTAGATTGGATATAAGGAAGAAATTCTTTCCTGTTAGGGTGGTGAGGCAGTGGAATGGGTTGCCCAAGGAAGTTGTGAATGCTCCATCCCTGGCGGTGTTTAAGGCCAGGTTGGATGAAGCCTTGGGTGACATGGTTTAGTGTGAGGTGTCCCTGCCCATGGCAGGGGGTTGGAACTAGATGATGTTAAGGTCCTTTCCAACCCTAACTGTTCTATGATCCTATGAAGGCAGGCCAGTCAGATTTTTACCACCCTTTTTTTGACACTGATAAATTGCACAACTTGGGTTGTGATTTTATACTGTGACAGTTTGGAAAAAACTCACAGATTGATGGACATTTACTGAGGGTTTCAGAATAACAACATGGAATTTGCTAGTAGCAGAATGGCTGGGTCTAATACAGAAGGCTCTTCCAGGCTCCATTTTTGCATGCTAGTATGTATATTTTTAATCTGATTTGGACACCCTTGCCTGTCTGAATTTGCTAATCTGATGTTTGCTAATCTGCATTTGGGTTTTGGGATTCCCCAGTGAGTTCTGGGTTACCCATTCCACAAACAGGGATGAGTCATACTCTTCTTCTGAGTCTATTTAGACTCTTTTGGAACTGTAAGTGGAATTAAATCACACAGGAGGTTCTGCAGAGTCATATGATAAGAGCGCTTGCTGGTTGTCTCTAATTCAATTGCTTGGAGAAAAGCTGCAGCACTTAATGGTTTGGAATTGAAGGGTCTGAAAGGAAATGAAACCTTGAAACTGTGATTATTATTTTGGGTTTTTTTATGCATATTATTATTTTTTAGCCTAATGGTAAAAATTACTGGGATTTAGTTCTTAACCCATAATAATTTTAACTAATACAGCACCATATTATTCCCAATCATTGCTAATATACTATAACATTAGTGATGGTGATAATGTATTATCCTTCAGATATATTATTCATCAAATTAATCCCTTGGTATTTCTTTTTAATTTGATTTGCCTTATTCCTTTAGCCTACTCTTAGCCCATTCTATACAGTAGGTTTGAGCACCTTTTAGTAATTTTTGCAGGTTTCTCAGTAACAAAGGATGATTTTTTGCTTTTCCAGTAAAGCCTATGTATTAGTAGAAAGCTTCCTCTTTAGAAGATCCTTTTTAAGGGATCTGAAATGTTAGGCATAAAAACTTGCTACACATATATCTTTGAAAACATAAACCCCAAAAATCGGTATTCACAAAACATGTGACTGTGGTTCTTTATGAGTGTTTCATGTTGTCTTCTTTTTTCACTTTTCTATGAGTGTTCTAGAAATGCTTAAGCACCAGAAATAGGTAGAACTCCCTGGCCTTGAGTGTTTGTTTGCTTGTTTTGACTTCTGCATATTTAGTTATTTGTCTTAAGCTTTGAGCAAAACAGTACAGGGCTTCAGTGAAACAAATGCAAAGATGAAGGTGAACTTGTAAGGAGTAGACAAGCTGTCAGAGAACTTGAGGGTGTTCACATTTTAAAGCTATTTGGCATGGTTTTAAATACTCGTAATGACTAGTGAACAGTTTCTTATTTACAGTTCTGTGAGTGCTTATGCAGGCCTAAAATACTGGATTAGCTGTGATTTTGAAGATGGTTTCAACCAAAAATATTTGATGGTGATTGTCAAATACTGCTGAGGACCAGAGCCTGATTTCACAAAGCTTGATGATGCTTTCTAAGCAGATGTTTCCAGTTTTTATAATACTTTTGATCTCAGTTCTAGCAACACAGTCTGGACTGGTACAAGCATGTTCAGATGGCATATGTATGTGGGAAGTAGTTTTGTCAGAATGTCTCAAGCATGATTGTTCTGAAGATGTGTATGACAGCAGGTCACTATTTAGCCATCAGTATTCATGGCTGAAGTATATTTTAGAGCATAGATTTAATCTGACTTGACACATGGCAGAAGACGTCTGTCATCTACTGGTTTTATCGCTTCCTCCACTTGTATATTTTCAAAATAACGGAAAAATTAGTGGAAAACGTATTCAAATTTTTCTGACAGGAAAAAAAAATACATTTTACCTTTTAGCCTTAGTGCCCATTTCACAGAACNCTGAAGTATATTTTAGAGCATAGATTTAATCTGACTTGACACATGGCAGAAGACGTCTGTCATCTACTGGTTTTATCGCTTCCTCCACTTGTATATTTTCAAAATAACAGAAAAATTAGTGGAAAACGTATTCAAATTTTTCTGACAGGAAAAAAAATACATTTTACGTTTTAGCCTTAGTGCCCATTTCACAGAACTTTAGTTTTAAGCCCCCCCCCCTTTTTTTTTTGTTTTATTTTTACAGTTTATTGAAAAGAATTGTCTCCTTTTTGCAGCTCAAGCATTGATTAATTTGATCCTAACTTGTGCAACTAATGCAGTTCTTTCCATTATGTCAGACAGGCCAAAAGATTACCATTTTCTACACTATTTTTTTTTAATTAATTTTATTATTTATTGTTCTGGTAAACCAGTACAGTTATTATGTTTTTCTTATTTTTAGAAGTAAAAGGATTGCAAAGGAACTTTAAACACTAGCTGAACTTGTTTTTTATTTGGAAATGAGGAAGTTCCTGACCTGAGTCAAAAGTTTTTTTTGGGGGGTGGCAGAAGCTTTCACAATTCCAATATGTATATAACAGCATTAAAGTGCAGATAGAATGTTATCCTCTTTATTCATGTGTCATCTCATTAAACTGGGTTCTGTTCATATNGTCAAAAGTTTTTTTTGGGGGGTGGCAGAAGCTTTCACAATTCCAATATGTATATAACAGCATTAAAGTGCAGATAGAATGTTATCCTCTTTATTCATGTGTCATCTCATTAAACTGGGTCCTGTTCATATATATATATATATCTATGGATTTATCATATTCTGTATACATGGCCAAGGAGGCAGTTTATGCCATGCTTGCTCTGTATTTGTTACAGTACATCTTTATATAGTAATGCATACAGTTGGAGAGACCATTTACATCCACTTCCTGCTACAAGAATATGAAAAGATAAGACTAGAGTCCATTTCATTGGGGGGGAGGGGGTGTGGGAATGTTTGCTTTGGTGGTATTAGACCCAGGAGTAAGAACTCTTTAGAGACTGTAGGGAAAAAATATTACATATCCCACAGTGCTTGGAACTGGATAGTATTTAGGTTCAGAATCGTGGATCCCTTGGACTCCAGCACAGTTATCTTGAGCCTCCATGGAAACACTAAGGCACATGTTTACATGTGCCCTCTGCCTGTGAATTTATGAGCTATTCGGTCTAGTTTATGCATTTAGGTTCTTTTTTTCAGGAATGTGAAGGTTATCTTCTATTTTGCAAATGCCTATGCTTTCTGGGAAACACTGATGCAACCAGTAGGGAGCCATATGCAATGTAGTGTTAGGAAAGAAGGAGTCTTCCCCCCACAGTGGATATGACTCCAAGACTGCATGCAGTTAAGGCAGTAACTTCATGATTTACATTGTAGAGTGTTTTATTGGTGTGATTGTATGGCCTGATTTCACATTTGAAGGTCAGAAGAGATAAGAGTTCATTTTATAAGTAGCCTGCATTGTCTATACATCTTGCATTAGTGCTGCTGTGCTGACCTTTCAGCTCAGGAACTGAATGGCTCCCAGGGTTTGAAAAAGTATATATGCTTTCTCCAAATTCATTTGTGTTTTACAAAAATATTTGTGCTAAGACAATGCTTCCCATAAAGCCTGTGGGTGGAAGGGGAAGATCAAGGTGCTGAAAAAGGGTTGTTTAGATTGCTGAAAGGATCCCTGTCAAAGGTACTAGCAAAAGTGATTTTAATATGATGATGTTGGTGTATGACTTAACTAAGTTTGGTGGCAAGGTTCACTTTCTTACTTCACAGCACAATCATTTGAATTGTGACTCAGATCTACTAAGGCGAAGTCAAAGTTACTACAAGGTTATGTATAATAACAGTCACTTAAAGATATGCTGTTGGTAAAAGGTCTCCCTGCCTCCAAGAGCAGCCTTGTGAGATGTCCTAGCTCAGTGGTAGATTTACTGCCACGCAGCCACACTGCCCAGCAGGGATTGCTCAAGGAAGGCTTACTTAAGCTGTCATGTTTATGAAATGAAGTGGTTGGCTTGCAGTCAAATTACATGCGATGAGGAAGGTGTGCATGAGACAAGGGTTAGTTAGTCATGGGTATAGTTCCAATTTGTGGTAAATTTACCATCATGGGTTGTCCTGGCTGTGACACTATCAGATATTTTCTTTCATCAGAAGGTAGAGAATCAAACTCAGGTTTTGCAAAGAATGCTCAGCTCCCTGAGCTCCCAGTGGGCCCATAGCAGTTATTCAGTTGATGAAGTACTTTGGAAAGTTAAGTATCCCACTCGGCCTCGTATGGCTTAAGGCTGTTTTTTCAATAAACCATTAGCTCTTTCTACGATCCCATTTGATTGAGGATAATATGGAGTGTGGACTACACATTGGGTTTTTTTATTGTTTTGCCCATTCTTGCACTTCCTTACATGAGAGGTTGGAATCACTGTCACTTTGGATGATACCAGGACTAGATAGACTTGAGAACCAAAGTGATAGCCCTCATACTGTGTTTCATCTGTTGGCCCTTTGGCACTTAGTCACCATAAGCAAGTCAGAAACAGCTTCCACTTCTGTGAAGATATACCAATACGTCACGTAGGGTTTAAATAGCCTGATATAATCAATTTTCCATGTAGTTAATAAAGTTTTCCCTTCATTAGTACGTAGAGGTAGTGCCTTAGCAGGGTGGTCTGATTGTAATTTCTATCTACGTTGGAGACATTCTCTAAGAATACTTTCACAAAGCCAACCTTTGCTCTATGCAGTGAAGTTAATTTTTGATGTAGCCATTCTCCCAACTGAAACCAGTTGGGATTTAAGGAGCTTCCTATTTTTGTTTTCCTCATTTTATCCAATTCATCCAACTTTTTGTTCCAGTTTGTGGGTGGTTTATTTTCTTTGGTGTGAGCTTTCAGCCATCCCATCTTGAACGGTGTCTTTCTGGCTATATTTAGTATAGTTGCCAATCTTCTCCAACCTGAAGATCTGCTAACTGCCCAGTTCAAGGATTCCCATTGACAGAGCTATGGTGTGCCACCTGCCCAGATGACTTAAGGGTCAACATCAATACCTTTTGCTCCATTTTGTGCTTCTAGAACAATGGCCCTTAATTCTCTACTTCTGCACTACCTTCACCTTCTACTATTTGCTTGCCAGTGGTAATTTCTAACGTGTCAGCTTTATACTATCATCTGGCATTTACCCTCTCAGCTGAGGCATGGGTAAACCAAGTGTCTTTAGTAGGTGTTTTCTCAGTGAGAGGAGGTGCATTTAGAATTGGTAAAGGTTTAAATGGCTGGTTTAGTGCTAGTGGGGACACATTTATACGTATTTGCAATTTGGGAGGTTTTGTATGTCCTTTGCTTTTTACCTGCTACACTCTGCAGGTAGACATATCAGTTCCTGGTGGTGGGTTTCTGTGCAATTCCTTCTGGGGGAGCAGTTCCTTTTAGGATTGCTTCCATCAAATTAAGTGGCCCTCTAGGTCTAAACAGGTTGCCCCAGTGTATTTTCTTAACTTGCTCACCTGCTCGAACTAAAGACATAAGTCCCTTTTCCCAACCAGAATGTCTCCTCTGTCTCTTTAAATCCAGTCAGGCTAAATGTGAAAGGCCTTTTTGGCCTGCTCAGCCCGATCTGCAATAGATTGCAATAAGTACCATGTTCTGTCAAACCCCATTCTGCTATAACAGGGTCATGGGAGTGTGCTGGCCCCGTGACTGATATGTTTTTAATTCCTGTATTAGAGTTTCAACCGCCTCTCCATGTTCTGGTTTTCATTTCTATGGTTTTCCCTTTTGTAAGTGAGCACAGTGGGCAAGCAATGCTAGAAAATCCTGTTACATGTTTCCTCCAATATTCTAAAGGACCCATAAGTTGTTTTAATTCTTTCCTAGGCTGGGGCATCTGTAATTGTTCTATTTTACTTAAAGTGTCCAATGGAACTACCACACTACTTGCAATCCACCAGGTACCTAAAAATTGTACTTCTCTACTTGGTCCCTGACATTTTTCAGGTGCAACTTCAACTTCTGCTTTATAAGTGCCTGCTACCTCTTCTCCCGCTTTCTCTTAGGAGGTCCCTCCAATTAGAATATCATCTATATATTAAAAGAGTTTCACATCCTGAGGAAGTGAGACTNCCTGACATTTTTCAGGTGCAACTTCAACTTCTGCTTTATAAGTGCCTGCTACCTCTTCTCCCGCTTTCTCTTAGGAGGTCCCTCCAATTAGAATATCATCTATATATTAAAAGAGTTTCACATCCTGAGGAAGTGAGACTGACTGTAAAAGTTCAGCAAGTGCAGCATAAGCAATTGTGGGTGAATGTTTATACCCCTGTTAAAGGTGTATTGTATACTTTTCCAAGGAAAAGCAAATTGCTTTTTATGCTTCTCCTGCAAAGGGACCATAACAAATACATCTCTGACATCTAGCATTGTGTGGATGTGCAGTAGAAGCATTGGCTTCTAGTGTGGCTATTAAAGTTGCAATATTAGGTACTGCAGCTCTTAGTGAAGCTGTGTTGGCATTTAGGCATCAGTGATCAATTGTCAGGTGTCATCTCCTATCTGATTTTTGACTGGCTGGATGGGTGAATTGTATGGGGAGTGGGTTCTGGAAATAATGTGACATTTTCCCAAGTCTGCTATTACATCAGAAACTCCATTTTGTTCCACAACAGGAATCCAATGCTGTGGTACACTGGTAATTTTTAAATTGGGAAGTGCAGGGGCTGCATGGAATATGCTCACTGTAGCCTCTCAATTTCTACCAGGGTTGGGGTCAGTATTTGTACCAAAGAACCACATTCCTCCATCTGGCAAGCACCAGTTTCATCCAGACAAAACATCAAACCCCAAAATATTTTCATTTTTAATCTTTGCGTTTTTAATCACAAAACAAGTAGACAAAGTGGCTTCTTGCCTAGGAGCCTTAAACTAACTGTTGTGGTTGGCAAATTACATGTTCTCCATTTACTTCGATTACTTTAACTCTCTGCCGTACAGATCTCACAACCAGCTTCTCAGCATCCTGTTGCATTAGTATTGAACTTTGTGCTCCTGTATTAGAAATTTTGCCAGTTCTCATCAAGGACCAACTGGAATCAGAATGTATTCTGCTTTAATCATGAGTCTAACCTCATACTCAGAAGAATCTAAAGGGAGCAAAGGGTCATCATATCCCCTATCATAGTCATCAGAATCACCCCAAATATCACCATCCTAGTCCTCTGGGACCACTATTAGTTTTCTAGTTTGCATGGGGTTAGGTGGGTATCAGGCCCACATGAGCATCATCTTGATCTTTTCTTCCTACTTTTGTTTTTTCTCCTTTTGTTCTTGTAACAGCTTTTGTAGCTGTTCAGTTTGCAGTAATGGCTGACTTTCTTAGGCACAATCATTTGAATATTATACAAAACTACCAGGACACAAACGAGGGTTACCAAGCCATAGTAAAAAGTTACCATACAGCGTTATGTATGATTCCAGTTGCTTGCCAAAGATCTGCCATTGATGAAAGGTCTCCATGCCTCAAAGAGCAGCCTTGAAAGATGTCCCAGCTCAAGGGATATCCCTGCCATGCAGCCACACTGTTCAGCAGGGAGAGCTCAAGGAGGGCTTGCTTAAGCTGTCGTGTTTATGGAATGGAGTGGTTGGCTCATAGTCAAATTACATGTGATGGGAAAGATGTACCTGAGACTGTTTGTACCCACAACTTTCTTTGCTCCTTGATAAATGAGTCTTGGAATAGCTACCTGCTATTCATGTGTTAGTCACATGATTAGTGTTCCAAGCTCACATGCACCAATGCTCGCCATGTCACTCTGCTCCTTTGTGGGTTTTTCAGAGAACAGATTGAAACCAGAGAAGTTCTTGGCCCAGTTACAGCTCAAGCAGTTGCCTCCTTTGGAGTCTGTACCAAACTACCGGTAGTTTGGTTAAGGGGATCGAGTGCATCCATCACACAAGGTTTTATGAAATCATGTATTTATTCTCATCCTTTTCTCCCAAGTCCCATAGAGGACTGAGTGGGTCCCAGCTGTGACAGAAGGAAAATCCTCAGAAATTAGGAGATACAGATGAGCCAGGGTGGGGCAGAAAGAAGCATGGTAGCTGTATTGGATATTTTCAGATTTTATTCCTGTGAAGTCTGAAATGGATGCTGGCAGGAAGTTTCTCTCTTTCACTTTTGAGTTTGTAGGTGGAGAAGGAACAGATGATAGATAGGCAGCAGCTCATATATCTGTACTAGCTAAGCTATACAGCACAGTGCTGGGCACTCATCATCAGTGTTGACAGCAGCAGAGATGGGGGTGGACATATGATTACTAGAATAGCATGTATGTCACCAGGAGGATGCAGTCCACCAAATGTAGGGGCTATTTCTGCCTTTTGAGATGCTAACCAACTTCTTACTCTTCATAAAGATTGGTTGTGTGTTACCTAAGAGGTTAAGTTCAAGACAGCCTTTTATACTGTTGAAGGAAAGTAATATCTGCATTGCAAAGTATTTCATTTCCTTGTCTAATTAAACTGGAAGGAAAATAACTGCTGTTGTACAAACAATGAATTCCACAGTGATCTACTTTGTTCAGGAGATTTATGTAGAAATTCTTCTTTGTTGTATAGAAACTAGATGGCACCTATCTGCAGTGCCATCTGTTTAGATTAGCCATTCAGATCTAGCCCATGTCAACAGAGACTGAAAGGTGTCAGCTAAAATTGAATTTGGCTGGTTTTGCCTTTTGCAGAAAACTATCACCACTGCTATTTGATGTCTTTGTTGAATGTCTTGGTGGAAAAGCCAATGCATGTTCTCTTGGATTATGGACTCCTGAGTCAGGGTTTGTGGGCAGAGCAGGTTGGGAAATCAGTGCAGTTTCTCTTTCCTAGCTAAACAAACAAACATATCAATCAACCTTCAACTGAGGATTTACCATCTTTATGAGAAATGCACTGGATGTTTTTCAAATGTAAAAAGAATAAAGTCTACAACTCTTTAATCTGGAAACCATCAGAATACTTACATAGGTTGCAAGGAAAGCTACATTGTGGTGCTGTAATTCTTAATATAAGAATGTGTAGAGCAGATTTTTCAGAATATTAATTATCTAATATCTTGACTGAAAGAAAAAGTCATATTGCAGAATTGTAGGGAAACAGGAGAGGCATCACTGAGCTGAAGAAATAGTCCTGTATGGACCCATGGATTCAAGAGCAGAGAAATGTTTTTAGTCTGTGACAGCACACAGGGCTCTAGAGTTCTTGTCCATGAGGAGGGCTTTGCAGTAATGCATGTTAACAGTTTGGTTTAATTTTTTACTAGTTTTATTGAAATTTTTACTGTTCAGAAGCTGATTTTGATTTTGCTCCTGTTTTGATTTTCTCGACTGGAAATTTCTGTACTGGTTTGGGGCTTTTATTTGCATACAGGTGGTCCAGAGTTGCAGGCTCACTTCTGCTTATAGATGTTTTGGGGCTAAAATAAAGAAGTAGTAATAGATACAAATGCATGGAACCTAGCCTCAAAAGGGTTTATGTTTAGCAAAAAAAAACAAAAGGCAAAAGTTTAATGCAGTTTGTGGGAGGGGGGGAGCAACAGGGAAGGTGTTTTGAAACCTGTATTTTTTAAACAGATGCCAGAAGAGGGAGACAGTGATGCATCCAAACGCAGCATTAGCACTAATTAGCCAATGATGTAAAAGGTGAAATCAATGGTGTCAAAATGTGGACTGACTACCATGCTCAGAGGAGCGTACTGCTCCTTGAAGACCATAATTAGATGACTCCAGTGCAGAGTATAATACTGCTTGGATAGATGGTCACCATTAATTTTTCCAGTAAGATCTTAGCACAGAACTTCATGACAAGGGTCCTTCCCTGAAGAACTCCATGGGTGCCAAGTGAAGCAGCTGCACCTGAAAGGCAGTTGTGTGCTTGGCTGTTCCCATTTATCTCTAGATGGAGGTGATTAACTAGTTCCAGTTGACATTGATGTAGCTGGTGTTTAGAGTTTATTTGGTGTTGTAAGATGATCAAATGAAGAGGCTTGCATTGCCTCCATCTACTAGATTAAGAAAAAATAACATTGAACTGCATTCTATCAAAGACTAGGAGACTTAGAAGAATTTAAAGCATCAACTGACAAATGGGATTAAGGGAACAAAATCTGAGAAGACAGTTTGTTTAAAAACTGTTGCTTTTGGCTATGGAGGTGAATGCAGCTTGCCAGAGTTGTCTTTTCTCTTCCAGAATCATCCAAAACTACTGCTGCTTGACAAAATGACAAACGATATGATGATTCCAGCATTTTATTGTGTCTGGCAAATGTTATATTAGTTATACTAGTGTGCTTTAACACACTGAAAGTAACGTTCTTCAAATCAGAAGGGCATGAGTCAGATTTCAGGATGATACATCCCATTACCATTGGGGTTTAAATGTCAGGCTTGTCTTTAATTTTAATTTCCATATATTTGGAAGGCTTTGGGGCATAGATTTTTATGCACAAGCACTGAACAATAAGCTGCCTGCTAGGAACTGACAGTTCCTATTGTTCTTGTTCAGTGACCAGCAAACACCCAGTATGTCATAGTTCTTTGCACAGGTTAGGGTTCGATTACAATGATTTAATTTTTTCGGTTTTCTGTTCTGCCTTCAGTCTGTATTGTTGACAGCAGCTGAACTGGCAAACTGCTAACAATAAAAATACAAAGCTGACTGTGTAAACAACTGTACCAAGCCCAGTGGATACCCAATACTGGAATTTTACTGTTAGCTCAAAGGTAACACAGGGAAAGAAGAAAAAGTAAAATGAATAGAAAGTTATGATAATTGGTTAATGAAACTTATATGTTCACAACAACAGAGTTTTATGTGCAGAACAGTATAGATTTGGCTTTTGAGTTTGGACCTTTGTTCCTCTGCATGCTGCTTTTTGTCTATGGTGATAATTGCTCATATGCTAGGTCAGAACAAGGTATGTATTGTAAAAAAGAAAAATATGTATGAATATGCATAATATGAGTTCACCATTTGTAATTTCTCTGCTCACTTGTTTTGGGTTTGTTTTTTTTTTTTTTTTAGGTTTCTTCTATCAAATATGTTCTAAAATATAAAATTAAGTGCTTTCAGTCATAATTAAACATATTAGCCATAACTTTAGAATTTAGCCATTCATGAAATACATACAATCTTTCCTCATAATCTTTTCAAGAGCTCATCAAAGAACATCCTGGAGAACCACACATCTATTTGGCTGGATTTCCTAATGTTAATAGATAATTCCTTTGGCCTCTATATAGTAGGTAGTAGTAAGGGATCTGTAAATAGAAGGAGAATACTTCCTCCTAGGTTTGTATTTTGAATACCATGTTGTGATTTTTATTTTTGTTTGTTGCTCTTTGAAGGCTGTGTTTGCTGAGCATTGATGTGGCAGGTCAGTATGTTGGACAGGCAATCTGACTCTCCTACACTTTCTAGTAGGACAAGAAGTGATAACTTGTGATAATTGTCCATTGATAAACTGCATTCTTTAGGTTTTTACCTTTGCATGATATTGAGAAGTGGTAGGTCTTCTAAGTTTAAAGTCTGTAGGATTTAGTTAAAGGCTTCATGGAAAACAATTTGATGTGGAAGCCATGTATATATCATTGACACAGTCTTCCTTTTGCTCTGCTTCGTGTGATGTAGTAGTGTTTGTACTAGTGTTAGTTTAATTGCATTGCTATATGCTGTTGAGCTACCAAAATATTTTAGGTGAGACTTATTTGAAAGATGTAGACAAGATTCAGGCATTCAACCTCTTTCTTCCCCATGAGCTCCAAATACTTGCTTAGTTTTCAGTGGAGCTGTTTTCCTGTGTCACATGCTTAAAAGATTGTAGCTGTGTGGCTTGCTTGGAATCTGAAAGACAAAAGAATAAATTCTTGTGAAGTTTCAACAAGTGTTTTTAATGACATGTTCCAAAAAATATGTATTGTACAAAAATAGTAAGCTTGCATATCATAAGGAAAATGGTATCTGTAGATGGAACTGTTTCTTCTGATTATTATGTAGGAAGACAAATGCTTCTCTGGTGTTATATAATCCAAATAAAAGAAATAAGACTTTTAAACAAAATTACTTCTTACATGTTTTATGCTAATTTGGCAAGCAGTTCCATTGTATGATGCTTAGGAGAAAAGCAAGTCCATCATGAATTGGCAGTATAAGAACTAGTTAAAAACTATAGACCATATTTAGGATCTGTGTAATGAAGCTATACATTAGAGAAACAGTGCTGAATATCAGAAAACTTAGAATTACCTCTTCCTTTTTAGAATACCTGAAATGTTATGAGTTAGTATCTTCCACAGTGTACAGAGTGATAACTTTCCATGTCAAAGTAAATCCTAAAAGTGAGGCCTGAAGGAGTCATTGTTTTGACATGTCTCTATGTCTAGCTGCTTAGAAGAGTGCTGCAGTGCACCTATCCAGTTGTGACAGAGGAAAGCTAATGTGGCATGTATTATTTGCCTTGATAGTGTGACAAGTGTTTTCAACTTTTATAAAATCAAAGCTGAAGAAACATGGAAAATGGCCTGCCACTAAAACCGCTTTTAGATGTAGGGAAGATTTGTATCTCACATTGCATTGCTTAGAGAAAGAAATTCAAACGATTGAGCTGTACATTAGTCCATGTATTTGCAAATGTATCATGGCAAGAACGCAGTGTAAGAGGTTAGTCATGGGACTGTAATGCAGTACCAGGGAAAATGTACTTCATTAATCTTACTGCATTCAGCTGGAAGCATGTAATAGATTGAAGCCACTTTTATTGTTGTATCATGTATATTTCCTAAGGTCTTCAGCATGTCCAGTACAAAATCTTTTTTTTTTTTTTTTTT
>NDXB01000455.1:0-24090 GCA_002631895.1 Agapornis roseicollis | reverse complement strand
TGGATTTTTTTTTTTTTTTGGTTTTTGTTTTTTTTTTTTTTTTTTTTTTTTTTTTTTTTTTGTGATTGTTTGCAATACTTTACATAGCAGTTTTGGTAAATGCATAGCACAGTCTTTTCCATAGGAGTTTCACCATAACTATAAAACCAAACCTAGGCTTAGGTTAATCGGTCCATTTCCAATTCATTATGATGAAAGATTTAGTATATAGTGGGAAGGAATGTAACTACTGTTACCTTCTGGAGATGTTTGCTTTCTACAGATTTTGTAAGAAGAGATGATGAGTGTGTAGGAGAGACTTTTGGGATTGTGGTCCAGGGAGCAAAGCAGCCTATGTGAGCTCACGCTGTTACTCAGCACTCTCATAAGCTTTTACATGCTTCTGAGAAGACATTGCTTGGAGTTTGAGCATACTGGATAACAGAAAGTTCACTACTCATTCCAGCTTTCTCTGTTTCCTGAGATGTGTTCCCACTTCTGGGGGAGCTTATGTTGCAGACTTAGTATTGATGTGGTAAATGATACCTTTAGGAGCAGAGACCACAACAAAGTCTGTTTCCATCAGTATGAGACGAGTAGTCATATACAATAAGCAGATTGCATGCTGTAGCTGAGACCAAGGCACACACAAAATTCTTGTCTATACTAATTACTACAGTCATTTCCTTGGAAAAAGTAAGAGAATTTTGTTTATTTGTATGTGGTTTATTATCTTAGTTTATTTCAGAGTCCTTTAAACTTTAGGCATTTCCTAAAATGTGAACTAAGTCTATAGAGTTTTTCCATAGGATAACTCCAGCAGTACGTGCCTTAAAAGTTTTCAGTGAAGCAAAATTTAGGTTTAAGGGTAAGAGAAAACAAATGTTGGGCTTTTTCAGTGGTGATTCAAATAGTAGAGCTGTCAGTTGGGTTTGAGTGGATCAAAACCAAATGCGATAGAAAGGTGGTGACTAGAACTGATTTTGTGTTTAGTTAAATAAGTGTCTTAGGTGGGGAATCAAACTCGAGGTCTGAAGTAAGCAATGTTCCCTGTGAACAGGTGATGCACCTATGCAGCTTTTCTCATCTTGTGCCTCCTTGCTCTGTGAATGTTAAATCAGCTCAAGAATACTCATGCCTATTTTTGAGTCAGTTCCTATCCTCATTTACAGTGATACTGATTTTAGAGCAGTTCTTTCACAGAAGTTTCTTTCACTGGACCCTATGCTTTCAGCAAGTGTCTCAAATTAGGTGCAGCTTCAAAATCGAAATAGTGGGATTACCATGATTAAAAGCTAAGCTGATGTCAGAAAGTTTGTAGTTTTGATGCTTCTGAGTCAAATACTGATATCTCCAGCACAAAGATACAGATGGCCAAGTCTGTCAGGTGTTGTTATCACGGTGACTGCATATGTTGTCACCCTGAAATGGTATTTCTATCCTTAGACTGTTAAAGTCTATCAGAAAATTGTGAAGAAACAACTGGAAAGATTTGAATAGTCCACTCCCAGTTCTTAAACCATTACTTTATGGATTTGATATCCTGGGAAATAATGCAGTGGGCAAGTTTAACAGACCATAATGTGTAATGATTTAGAATTAACATTCAGAATCATCACCAATGTTCATGCCAGCAATTAAGAAAATACAGAAATTAGTGGAAAGCCATACACTCATTCTTTTCGTTTCAAGAACACAGGCAGCTGTCAAAGATTAAAACTGACAACATTTCTGTTTTAAATTGGGACAGGCTCTGAAAGCCCATCCATTTTTAAGTTGATTTCTGAGCATATTGTATATCATAGTGCTTGACTTCACTGAAGGATGGCAAATACTCAGGCTTCTGATTTTCTTGATTCAGGGAGCTCCTAGCCATGAAATCCATTTGCTGATTATTCTGCCCTCCTAGGCCAAAATGTAGTAAATATATTCTCACTGGGTATGATTTAGCAACAAAATGTAGAATTAATGCAGTGCTCTATTCTAGTGGAATGGTACTTAATAGTGTTTTGCGTACTAGGGAAGAAAGATGAATTGGGATCATGCTAGCACAAAAATACAGCTGCATTGCCCACAGTGGTTTTTAATAACAGAGCTCACTCACATTTTCTGAGGGTCACAGCAGGCTGCACTGTGGCAGGTATTTGATGAGGCTTATATCAGAAAGTGTGGATATGAGAAATGAGGCTATGATAAAATGGAAACATGACTGCCAGCTTTCACTTGAGCTCATTTGCAACCTTTTGACTGTTAGGTGTGTTTTAATGCCTTGTTCTCAAAGCCACGATTTTGATGCAGGAAGCAGTTGGACATTTTACTGTTTCATAGCTTTCAGTGATACTTGGAGCAAGATTAGTTGTGCCTGATTAAATGAAGTTATGGTACCTTACTGGCAGCTCTAAATGTGTTTGTTCCTGCAAAATGATAATCCCTGATTCAGCAGAGTCTCTGTCCTGAGTTCATTGCAGCACTGACTGCTGAAATTGAACACAGAGCATACAAAATTAATAAACTCATGTCTAGGTGAATGCAGTAGATTTACAAAAGCATCTATGGCTCTAAAAATTGTAAGCTATTTAGATGGGACTTGGATATCTAATGTCTTTAGATGATAGTGGGCTTTAAAAGCTTTCCTTGATTTCATCACTATAACTGATTTGTAACCTTTGTATTCTTTTTAATTGGTAGACTGCTGATAAAAGGGAAATCAAAATTAAGTGTTTCGCCTTACAGGTATCTTCTGAATCTTCACCACAATGATTGTGATAGTGATATTCCCCATTTATTCTGATTTATGGAGAAAATCAGGTCTAGAGAGTTTGCTACATTCTGTGGGTTTTCAAAGATGAAGAAGCAGAAACCAATACAGCATGACAGATCAGTGATGTTAATCATCAGTAACTGGTGTTGATTTCATTATAACTCTTGGTCTGCACTGGATTTGATCCTGACCTACACTGCGTATAAATCAGCTGAGAATTAATCTAAAAGAATTATCTGAAAGATAAAGCCACAAGTTTTGTTTGTAATATAAGTGCAAACTAGCAGGGTATTTGAGCCCTGCTATGGAAATACAAAGATACAGGTTCCAAGTACAGGGTGAGAGTGCAACACAACTGAAATAATTCTGTATTTGGTTTGTATTACCCCACATCACCATACTAAAATAGGAGGTAGAGTTTTCTAGAGGAGCGTGTGGCATAGTGTGATAGATTTGGCATTGTTCATAATGAGAAAATTTTCAGTTAGGAAAATTTTAGTGACCAAAGACTGTCATGCTGACAAAAGGTATTCCATGATTTTATGACTTAGGAAAAGTTACTTCATAATCTCAGTCCCAGGAAAATATTTTGCTAAATCTTTTAAGCAGGAATTTTTAATGTGGATAGAACTCAAGATTGTTGTTTGCATTTTTATATTTTATAATTCAGAAACAGCCAGAGGGATTTTTATGGTGCTTTTTTAAAGTTCAGAAGAATAAAATACAGTTCCATCAAGAACTGTCAATTCTGTCAGGAACAGGTTTTAGAAGGAGTATTAATTTTACGTATCTTTGAATCACTTGGTGAAACTTAGAAAAGGACCAGCTCGCAGGACGGGATATTTGTGTCAGCTAAAGAGCTGATAGTTTATTTTGGTAAAGCATATATTATGACATGAGAAGGTGGCTCATGTTTTAATGAATTTTTTAAATCTTTTTATTAAATTTTAATCACAGTAAAAAGAGCAAGTACAGGTAAAATTAGGATTCCTTTAACAGTCTTTCAGTTCTATCAGAATATATGCTTATGGAAGAACTTGCTTTATGTAAGTAGTGTTCTTCAGCAGTGCATCAGCAGGTAGGAAATATAAGAGAGAAGGGAAAGCGGTGACATCTTGAGAGTCAGGGAGTGGAGGAAGTAGGCATCCTTCCATCAGCATCTCTTCTGGTGCAAGAGCTAGAGAGCACTGGGTGAAAATTGTAAGAGCTGAGTTCAAGACAAGTTATTTTTCACTGGGTAGGAAATACACTTCTGTAAATTATTGTCACAGGGTGCTGTGAATTCTCAGAGTTTAAAAGTGTGTCCCTTAGGTAAAAGGGAGGTTGGATTAGTACTTGGAAGAGAAAATCATGGCGCATAAGTAGAGGGAAACCATATTTGGCTCAGGAAACCTCTTGACCTGAAAATAGTAGATATGGAGAGCATCTACTGCTGGGACTGGTTCGACCCAGTATATTCATTTTTCTGTTTTAATGGAGTTAAATATTATAAGGCAGTTTGCACTGGGATTCCAGATGACTTGTTAGTAGCAATAGCATTTAATGTGGTAATGCTTTATAATAGAGCAGTAAATGGGGGCAGCAGCAGGCTGTTGCAAAAAGGATATTCATCTGGAGCTGATCTCAAACCCTGTCTAACACTGGCCCATGACTTCCACCCAACAAGTCAGACTCACTAATATTCTTTATTTCATGTGCTCTAACAACAGAATTTGCCTGTCTCGCTTTACCTTCATTAAATTGGTCACTCGATCCCCAGATGAAAAAGACACTCAACAGCATTTAAGTCTCAAGGAGAAGAGCAGAATTATGCTTTCTTTTGTAAGACATCATGTCTGTTATTTACAGCAGTATTTAACAGTCATCCAAAGATGAGTGCTAGCTGTGTAGATTTTCATAAACTACTATGTTTATAGTCTCCCATGGTTAAAGATTCTTCCTGATTTATTCAGGTGGCTGTGTAAATTCTGTAACCAGGCCAATCTGCTGTGTATTTTAAGATCTGTGGCTTTTTCTTGTTTGCGTACGTACCAGAACAAGAAGTAAAAGATAACTTCATAGGAAGTCAGTTTTTGCTCAAGAAATTTTGGTGCAAAGTTGCACTCACAGCACATATTACCATTATTGTGATTATAACTTCGCCATTATTTCTTCTTGTCTGCTGTTTTTCATGGAACTGTCAGACCCCCCAGATTAGAAAAGCCTTTTTTGGCTAGAATCCTCCTTTAATCTTCTTTTGGTACTTGTTGTATTGTTTTTGTTAATTTATCATGGAATTTCTTGTTTGAGTTCAGAAAGCCTTATTTAAGCTCACATCTTTTAGTATATTTCTTAGTTGTTAAGTTTATGTAAAAAATCATTCCCTCATTAAGGAAATGGGTGCATAAAATTATAAACATGAAAGCAATTAAAATAATTGTAGAATTAGTCATTATCAGTAGATGACACAAGCTCTGTGTTGTTGTGCTACTTGTACAGAATTCCATTTTGGGTCTCATTGTGTCAAGCCAGATATTTGCATTTTAATGGGAGAAGCAGGAAACACATGCTCTGTAACTATGGGGATTGTTATTTAACAAAGGGACATTATTCAGATAGTTTTGTTTTCAAGAACTTGTGGTAAAGTAATGCAGGGCAGGCCTACACTTTCTGGAACTGCAACATAAAATATATGGGTATGTGTGTGCTTGACACATAATATGCACCTGTTAAGCTTTACTGTTTTCTTCAACTGCTAGCTTCAGTGAAGCTGAATTGGACTGTAGTGTGTTGAATGGAAATTGCTTCAATCCATGAGAAAAGTGGAAAACACTGTGTTCTTTGCAGGTCAAAGTTGGCATAGGGGCAGCCAGAGTGTTCTGCAGAAAAGCAGCCCAGGAGCTGCAATTCCATCTCTCAACCTCAAAACTGGAGAATGGCTTTTAATTCCCACTTCTTCTTTTAACAGTCCCCAAATTCTTCCCTGTAGATTCAGTGTTTGATGTTTGACTACCTTTATCTGGATTTTACTGTTCTTAGGCTGCAATGATTTTTAGGGAAATGAGGCAAACCTCATCCTACATTTGCATGCCTTTGGGAATGCAGCATTAGTCTTCTACCTCTGGTCACCAGCTAGACAGGGAAAGTGTATTGGCTGTGTGTTTTAGACTGTGCTGTCTAGAAGCATCCAGTAAGCTGATGTACATGTTTCTGTGTGGGAGTGATATTCTCATGCATATCTTCGGGTTACTTCACATTGATAGAAAATCTGAGATCAGAAAAGAATGTATATAGGGCTTTGAAGTTACTTTTCTTGGTCAAAGCTAAACACAAGGCATGTGCTGTTTCCACTGCAACTCTGAGACTAGCTGCCCCTAAGAAGATAAACGTCCTTGTCTATCATGGAGACATTGCATTTGTTTTTCCTTATTTTTCCTAATACAAGAAGGATATGCTTGAACAGGGAACAAAGAATGGCAACATGAACTTCACTGTGTCAGTGAAGTGTGTGTTGGGGGAATTAACGTAACCAGTTGTAAAAATAATAATGGATTGGGGCAGTAGGTTATGTAGTTGCTTGTAGAAACACCATTATGCATCACAGTATAGAAATAGCACACGGAACAGTATCAGTCGTGATGAATATAGTCCATTAAATCCCTTGAATAGTAACAGGACCTCTAGTCAAGAGGCACAGAAGTGTGTGCATTGGTATTCTCAGTTTAATATGAACTTCAGACTTTCATAAGGCAGCTCCTTAGCTGACATAAATTGATTTCAGGACTCCAAACTGTTACCAGAGGACCTGCCCCATAGAATATAATACAGTCAAGGGTTGTGTGCTCAGTCACAAGCGTTCAACATATTTAAGGTATAATTGTTGTTTAGAGAGCTTTCTATTTTAGGTTTCTGTTTTGTCACTCCATACTGTATTATCTTCCAGCTTTCTGAGAGCAACAGTAAGGTCTCTTGTGGAACATTTATCTTTTTTCAGTGAACATCTTGGTATTTCTTCTTTTGTTTCAACGTTTTCTTGCAATTTCATTATTGTTTCACAATGCTAAGTGAGGTTGCGTTTTGATGGGTGGAAGTACAGGTATGACAGAGACACAATCCAAGAATTTTGAATGCCACAATAGACATACAAAAAGGAATTTGATTGGTTTTGGAAGGAGAGCAAACTTTACTTAACGTAAGCTGAGCTTCATACTTTTGTTGTGACCTACTACACTTTCTAATGTCATCACCTTGTTGACAATCTCTATGAATCTTAACATTTATAAGGAAACTCATCCCAGCCTTGTTCTGAATTCCCACCTGGGGAACTGGCACGCAGTTCCTGCTGATGTCAGTGGTGGTGTGCCAGGGTGCACAGATCACAGTGCCTTGTAGCCTTTTGTTTCTGGGCAAGAAAGGTTTTCTAGGCAGCCGGAAGGCTGATTCTCTTCCACGACTGTAAAGACATTAGTGGCAAATACATGGCTGCCAAAATAAGAACCTCTTATGAAACACCTGAAAAATACAGGCTGTATTTACATTACAGGGCAGATCCCCTGCAGGGTGTCCCTCAGTTTGGATTCTTTGGCAGGGTCTTTGGAAGGCCCCTTGGCAGGAACTGTGGACATGCATGTGAGAAGGGAGTAGTTGTGCTTTCTGATGGGTCCCCTTCTGTGGTCATTGATGGTGGTCTAGGCAGATGGTAAAAACTGTTTTCCAGAACAAAAATGGCCTCTATAATAGCAATCTTGAAACAGTTTGCTGTGTAAGCTTGTTCTCTGTGCTTCCAGATTTTAGCTGTTTCAAGTAACTTTTATGTATCATTACCAGCTACATTATTTTAACACTGTAGAGGACAGAGTTTTCATGCCTTTATTTACTGCCAGTAGTCCTTTTTCTTGCTCTGTAAAATACTTGAATATAATGCTATCTAATGAAAATTAGGCTGTTGGAGATAGTTTCTGTAGTAAACATGCTAATTTTTGAATACTGTGCTAATATTATGTCCCAGCTGATTGCTGAAGTCTTCTTTTTTTTCTTACCGTTTAAATAGTCTGTGATATTGCATTCTCCAAAATTTTCTACAAAATTCAGGTCCTGATGCTGTGGTCATGACATCAAATTCCTGCTGAAGACAGTGGATGTATTCCTAGTAATCTGTTTGGTAGATGGGGCAGAAGCATGGTTTTGCCATAAATCTTTATCAGCATGTCTCCCACAAGGAGCCTCCTGTCTTTGTTTTGTAAGTTACTGCGTGTACTTAGTGAGAAGAAGGTAGTGGCTTTGTGAGGAATGCACGTTGGGTGGTGTATCTGCAAGGTAAACTTACAGGATGTTAATGGCCAACACTGTTCTTGCCACTCTGAGGTTGAGAAGGAAGTTGAGGAATCCAAACCCAAAGCAAACCAGCATTTTGTATTACAGATGTGAAAATCATAGATGGATATGGGGAGGAGTTTGAGAACATGTGAGACATGAGCCTTGTGCTCATTAGATCTCAGGTTGTAGACTGTTACTTGCCTGCAGGAACTGAGGAAAGGAAAAACTTTTGCCTCATTTTCTCTTAGTTTCAGGATTCTCCACTCATGAACACTTAGCAAATCTAGAATAATTTAGCTGAGGCAAGGGGAATTATGTGGCTTACAACTAAGAACTGGGAAAGAAAAATCAGGCCCACAACTGCAGATTTTAGTTAAAAAAAGAGATACGATATTGTGAAATTTGAGGGATGGTGTGTAAGAAGGCCAAATTATAGTGGATTTGAGTTCTGATAGGAACAGCAGAACAAGTTCATATATCACCTAGCAGCACAGAGTGCTAGCATGTTATAAGTGGATTTCTGTACCTCACTACAGCAAAATACAGCTGGCACATTTAGCTCCATGTAGAAAAAACCCACATATTTTGACCATATTCTCTAGGCTTGTTGCTATTAAAATGAGGACTGAGGGTGTTCAGGTTTTGCACAGCATAGAACTCTTCTTCAGTGCTGGGAACAGTCTGCATTGAGCTGCAAACCTCACTTTGGACCTGGAGTTTATTTTCTTTCTTGGCAGGCTCTCTTCTTGTATTGTTATAAAATCTACCAGGGAGAAGAGGGAGAGTACCTGCAGTGGCAGAAAGCAAAAATGAGTGGTCATTTTAACCACAGTTAACATGTATTTAAATCGAGAGGTATTTTCCAAAAGGTAGCTATTGCCCCATGTAGATCATTTTTGACTCTGAAACACAGAGGCATAGTAACTAAGCAACAGATCAGCTGGTGAGACATGGATCACCTAAGGAGACTGATAAGAGAGTCCCCAGGTAAAGAAGATGGGGATTATAAAACAGAAGTGCTTACAATAGGGAGGTTTGTAGAGGAGACGCAAACAAAACAGATTGCTTTAAAAAGGGGAAACTGGTTTCCTTTTCTCAAGAAAAGCTTTGTGTTGAACCTCTGATCTAGCCCCAAGAAGAGCTGAATTATGAAAAAGAATTTGAGGTGTAGCAGGGCATCTGCTGTTTCTCAAATAATTGGGGTTTTTTTATGTTATTGTTTTCTGTAGAGTCTGGACTCCTTGAAATAATCATAAACTTGTTTGCTTCAGTGGGTGTTGGGTCATGACTTGTATAATTCTTCTCTGCCTTGGTAGGAAGTTGCCTGTCTGCATATATACTACTGTTCATTTTGTTGGTCAAGGAAGGTCAGCATGCAGAGTATTGCTCTTCTGCATCAAATATAGTCAGTATGTCAGGATGGTTCTTCTACTGCAGGATCTTCTCCTTTCTGTTGTTTCCAATTTGTTCCCAAGAGTCACTGGAGTTATCGCCAGATAATCTCTTTCTTTTTTCTTTTTGAACCCCACAAAAGAGATAAAAACCTTGACTTCAGATGGGTCTAAGTGTAAAAGATGGCTGTGCTGCTCCACTGATGTGTAAGGGATTGCTACATTTGCTAAGTACCACCTGTAATATAATGATTATTCACCCACAGCCACATATGTCATAAGTGGCTTCATAAATATTACATGCATGTGTACATACAAACCCCTCTTTTCATATGAAGAATATTAACATTAACTAACTTACTTGCTAAATTTGATTTATCTCATCTTCTGCTGAACTGAAGAGGAGGTGCAATATTCTGGCTGCTCTGTTGAAAAGCATCCTAGCTTGATTTAATGCTATTTTCTCTTTATTACTTTCCTTTTGTTCTCATTCCCCTTCTCTGTTTCTCTTTCATTTTCTCCCTCTTTGGTGGCTATGTACAGTTTTGTGGTACATCCTATGGAGGTTTGTCCACAACGAAAGGGAAATCTAAATGTCTTAACTGGTTAAACAACCAAACATGTAGAGCAGAACAAAGTGAAATATAAAAATGTAATGAAGCCTGTCCCTAAAGCTTGTAAATTGCCCACTTCACTAAATTAGGATGAAGTCACTATTTCAGTATGTGGAGATGGGTTGTGATGACAAATACAATATTTCCTTCAAATAAGCTCTTCAGGTGACATTTCTTTTCCCTCTAAAATATGAGTCTTTCGTGTTAGCTTTGAGAATTCCTTTGGTCTCCTATAATGTAAAAGTAGTATTACTTTAAGTACTAGAACTTCTCCCTAGAAACATCAATGCCTTGTCATAGAAAAATGGTTGTCATTTATCTATTAAAATCTTTAATTGCATCAATAAATAACCATCCTGAGTTTCTACATTGGAGGGCTGCTGAAGTATAAAACCTCTGTTCAGTCTCTTGTGTTTAATCATTTGTTATTAGGCAGTAAGTTTGGTAGTGTCTGTTCATCTGTTGTCTCATCCTTCTCTTAAACATTTTATTGCCTCTTCTCTGCTCACTCATTTTAAGACAAACCTGGGGCACAGAGAACCCCATGGTTTCCAAAACTGCACAGTTTGAGTTGCACAGGAGAGAGGTATGATTTTATTAGCATTTTTCCTACTTTGTCTTGTCTTTGCAGGAAGTGAGAGTGATGTGAAGTGTGGGTCTTTTGGGCTGTGGAGTCCAGTTCCATGATTTGTTTTCTGGCAACACATTGGGAATTTTTAACCAGTTTGTTGAAACTAGATATTTGGTCTTGTATATTACACCCAACCCTTAGGTATGTTGTTTGTTTATATATTTAATTACTTTTTATTCTTGGGATCCTCAGCACCCAACAATGCAACAGTTCATCCAGCACTCATGGGGAAATTAACCTTCCAGGCATTTTAGACAGGAGTGGAAATACCAACGTGAAATACAATTGGGCTATGCTGGTTTTCACATTCTTTAATCTGTAATTCCCCTGTAGTAGTGTTGTCTTTTCTTTATGGTGTCTGCTAAAGCTTTTGAATTTAAAAATGCATTGAACTTTAAGGTTTCCTGTTCACCCGTTCCTCCTTAGCCAGCAAAGTTACATCTCTCAATGTTCCACATCTGTTTGCTGTGACAATAACCTCTCTTCAGTATTAGATATTATTTATAAAGAGTTTCTACCCTCTGCAATAAATCCAGTTGCTAAGCATTCTCAGCATCATATGCTGCTCTTGAAAGTTACATGTACTATGAGTTTATTCCGTGAAACATGAATATCAAAGATTGCTCCTTCACAGGAATTGCATGTCAGAGTTCATACACATTATTAGAGTTCCACAAAAGAGAATTTACAATGTAAAACAGAAGCAAGAAGACTCAGTAGGACACTCAGCAGTCCATTCAAAAACAGTGCCAGAGTACTATGGGCAACAGATTATATTATGCCATCTCTATCTTGCATTTTTATTCCTGCCAGCCAGGATAACTACTTTTAATAGGAGGTCAGCTGTGACAAGTGACTTTGAAGTGATAGTTGGTAGCAGTAGTCCATTTGTCTGGAACTTTTTATTCCTCTACAGACCTATTTTTATAGGTTCAGTTTATAGACTTTTAGATTCAGACATTCTTCCTGCACTGCTGCACATATTTAGACAAAAATAAGTTTTAGAATTTCATGTAAAGTATTATAGTCCCTTTGAGGCTGGCATACATTTTACTACACATGAAGATCTTCCTCAGGAGTGCTATTCAGTGTGCAGCATAGCTGGCAGAGGCCCCAGGGGAAAGAATAAAATGGGACTCCTTCTGTAAATGGCAGCTACTGTTCTTCCTGTCTGCTGCTGGGGCCCTTCAACTCCTGAGCTTTTGTAAGGTTACCTGTCTTTAAACTCAATAGCTGCTTTCTGTGTGGTGCTGGGGAGAGAAGAGAAGGAGGGGGACAAGTTCCTTCAAAAATGGTGGATGTCCTGTTAAGAACAAAAACTCTTAAAAAAGCTAAAGTGAAAAGGTAGAATCTATTTGCTTAGTAACTCCAATATCTCTGCTTGCTTATATTGCTTTTCTGTTATATGGTGTTGTATTATTTATAGTAGTGGCCACAAGGTGTCTGAGAGAGATGAGAGTAGGGAAAAAACCAATCCATTAATGTAATACATCCCAGTTTCATTAGCATCTTGTTCTACTCTAATGCAGCAGGTGTGTCTGCCAAATGCCACACTTGGCCAACTGCTCTAAAATATGAAGTTAAGTAGCTAAGCTTCTGGATCCTGACTGAGAATTAGAAAAATGTAAATGACAGCAAAGGTAATTGCAGTAGACTAATGCTACTGGTATTAAATAAGAACACGGTGCTGTAGGAAGCCACACACTGAGTGTCCAGATGTAAGTTGCTTTCTCCTTTTTCTCTCTTGCTTTGTAGTCTCTTGCTGCCTTGACTTATTTTGTTCTTTTCTCCTTCTATCTTGTTTTGAGAACTAAAAGTTCTCACTGAAAAGGTAACATTTGAGATCCATATTCATATCAAGTTCTAATCTAGTAGCAGCTGCCTCTAAGATGGCTCTGAAACACGTTTTTAGTGAGCTGTGCTTGCTAAGCATTTTCTGATGCTGACATCATTAGCATAAAAGAAGGCTGATTACCCAAATTTGATTGGTTCCCCCATTAAATTGAGAAGAAAAAATATCACAAACCTTTTTTTAAAAAAAAGAAAACTACATAAATCAGTGTCTCATAAAGTTATAATTTTTGTCTTTGTGTCTCTGTCTGTTCTGAAGCAGAAGTAGGCCTCACAACACATCTTGTGATCATAAGTAATTTTTATTATTTTTAGCAGGTATGTGGTTGTTTCCTGCAAGCAGCTACTTAATTGTATTTCAGTTGTCAGGGAATGTATTTCTTTTAGATCTTTGCAAAACACTGGTATTCGTTTAACCTTTCCTCAGCTGTGACAGATTTTGTGGTCTGTAGTACAGTTCAGTGCATTATTCTGTTCAACCCTTTTTCACTCATACAAAATTCTGAGGGGATACAGTGTCACAGGTAACATATTTAGATGCTTACTGGGTTTATATGGAAAGCAGTTACAGGTGGTGGCAGACTGTGGTAAGATGGAACACCACAGATCAAGAAGGGTGCTCTCATCTAGAGGCAGAGACCACATAGCACAGCAGGTTTCATAATAGGTCACGAAGATTCAAAGTACATATGGTACAAAACAAATAGATACACTCTCGGAAAAGCTATCAAAGCACAGCTGACTGCTTGCTGTTGGTTTGTTGCTGCTCATAGAACAAACAAAACTAAGAGACTTGGTATTTTCCTTAAGTTATGGGAGCATGTCAAAGAGTAATACCTTACATAATTCCTTAATACATATATAGTACCTTACATAATTCAGTAGCATCTCCTGTGAACTCACATTCCATGCTGAACAAGTTTTTTTACTCCAACATTAGGAGTTTCTCCCCATAGAAATATTCAACACAACATTATGCTAGATAGCAGATCATTGAAAAGCACTTTCTTCTGCTGAGTTGCAGATACCTTGTTTCTAAAAGTAGCTTGGTATTCTTTTTCTCTGTTTATGAGTCCTGATTTTCAGAGGGCTTGTAGAAGACACGAAGATGAGCTTCAGAAAGTTTGCATAGTGTATGCAAATGGAATCAAATTAGACTGGATTTTTTCCCCCTCTTAGCTGTTCTGTGTATGCAGGAATCCATTCAGAGTTAAGCAAAGTAAGAGGAGAACCTTGGTTGTCCTCTGAAAACAAAGTTGTACAGAAGCTAACTATTTGTGTAAATTGATATGATACATGTTTCAAAGGGAAAAATCATGTTTTGCCTGTGTTTCCTGCTTTTCTTACTCATAAAGTGCCTAATTTTACCACATGCTATACCGATGTTTTCCCCACAGAAGAAATGCTTCAGTAGATAATTTTTGCTGGTGTGTATGTTCACAGCCTGAGAACAGTAGCTTTTTAATTGACACAGTTGAATGAGTACAGATAATTGCTATTCCAACTGCTGTTCTCATTCTTTATCTTTGCTATTGTTTATGAATATAAAGATTATTTTAAGAACCTGAATATAAAGGGCCTTATCTGAAAACTCTGGCTATTGATAGCACGTGTATGTGGAAATTTTAAGTGCATATTCTAGAAACACCATGGCATTTCACAGATTTAGGCACTTTATCCCACTCTCCTTTAATTCAGTATAAAGAAAAAATAAAGATGTTGGCTAGATAGAGCAGAACTCCTGCTGGTTTCTGTGAAGGAAGAAAGATTTCTGGATATGCAGCAGGATCGGGGGCAAGAGCTGGATCTCAGAGATCACTAGAGAGCTTAGAAACTGTTGTTACTTGACCATTGCAAGTGACAAACAATACTGTGACTACCAGCATCTAAAATTTATTTCTTCTGGTACTAAATACAGCATCTGCTTAACACATTAGAGTAGCCCTGTGCACTATATTCCTCATTTCCTTCTTTGTATGTATAATTTTTTGATGCTGGAGAGCTAGAGCCCACTGGTAAATCATAAATGCTCTGCTAGTAGCATATATTCAACTGTGTTTGACTCCAGCCTGTGACATACTTTTAAGTAATCTGGAACACAGGGCTTTGAAACACCCCATTCTGAAAGACTGCATGTTGTTTTCCTCAGCCTCAGACCATGGTTGTCCTCATTACATGGTACGCAAGCTTTGATGTATTTACTCAATGTCTTCTCCGTTCTCTTTCTTTTCCTTCCAGGAAGACTCATTGATTATTCAAGCGGCCCAAACCCTTGCTAAATGTCAGTTATTTTCTCTTCTTTTTTAAGCCTAAGCTATTCAATTGTGCCAGTCTTAACTCTTCCACAACTGTTGCTCTTCCACTAGCTGATTACCCTCTTAGGTGTGTCTCAATTTACCTGTTACTTAGCTGCTGTGCTCCTGCAGTGTTTGAAACATTTCACACCCTAAGTAATATTATGGTCATCTAAGCCATAATTCTATTTTACAAAGCCAAAATTCTTACCCATTTATATTATTGCTGTCTAAAAGAATCAGTTTGCTCTTCAGAGCTAATGAGCTTTTTCTTGCTTTGGATTAAAATAAAAGTTTTAATACTTGCCATCTAGGAGAAACAAAAGCATAAATAAATAGGTATGAGACCTAAAATTCTATTTTATTTCCTATCTGTCAGTCAGGCACTTCAAATGTTCTCCTTCTCTTAACCTGAAGAAGCTCTATAGTAGGTATAGCACTTTTGTTCTATTACAGGATGAGTTTTGGAGGTGCTGCGGATCTAGATGGAGCTATGCTAGAGTAGTATGAGCTGGACAGCAGTTTCTTGAGAGCTGTCATGAACTGATGGGAGGAGGTATTCACTGTATAGTGGCTGATGCTAAGGTTGACATAGCCCTAAAAATAAGAAATAAAACCCAAAACAAAAGAAATTAATGCTATGCCATACATATCCCTTTTTACAGGGGTATACTTGTCTAATGTGGTGAGATGACCATAGCTAGCACCTATACTCACTGCTGCTCAGTGCTCACTAGCTCACTCTGCTCTGCCCCTGATGGAATGAGAGGGAATAGAAAGAGCAAAAGCAAAAAAACTTGTGGATCAAGGTAAATACAGTTTAATATGTGAAGGAAATGGTGCCAGGGGGAGGGGGAAGGCGGAAACAAGTGAAGCAAACGAGAACATTCCACAGGCAGACTTATTCCCAGTCAGTCTCAAAACAGACACCTTGGAAGCCAAAAAGCTCACTCTCTTCCTTCTCCACCCATTTTTTATTGCTGAGCGTGATGTTGCATGGCATGGAATTGGGATTGTGTCCCCTCCCAACATCTTGCCCACCTCAGCCTATTCACTGGAAGAGGGGCAGAGGAGGAAAAGAGATGGCCTTAAGGCTGTACAGGCACTCTTCAGCAGTAACCAAAACACAGATGTGTTATCAACACTATTTTAGTGACAAGTCTACAATACAGCACCATAGGGGCTGCTATGAAGAAATTTAACTGCATTGCAGCCAGACCCAGTAGATCTATATTTATAAATTCTGTTCAGATTCCCTCAAGGAATCCTCATGGAAAGATTTCTTCCATCTCACAGCATATACAAACACTGGATGTTACTTAATGATCTTCCACCTCCTCTCTCTGCTACTGGCTGTTCTGCTAAGGGAGCAGTAATTTAATAACTACACTGAAAGTTCACACAGTGCAATTGTCATCAAGAGAAAGGGAAGCTCTCTGGAGAATGGTTATCATTTTGCCCAGAAATAATTAAGAAAAGAAAAAGTCTTCTCCTGCTAGACTGAAAAATTAACCCGTTGGCGAGATGGGAGTGCTTTTGTGGAGTTTGCAGTGATTACAGAGCCTGTCAAACAGCAGTGGATATTTTGTTCAGCAGAATCAGTACTCTACAAGATTTGAAACTCTTTCAAAAAGTTGTGTGGGTGTGTGAAAAATGAAGTAACAAGAATTGTCATTAAAGGAGAAATGAGCTAAAATGAGTCCAAGGAAGAATTTTATTTTTGAATGCTCAGAAAGAAATAAACCCCTTGATACTCAGTAGTTAAATTACAGAAAAGCACAAATACTTTGAAGAGGGAAAGTGAGCACAAGTTCTTCAGATGGGGACTGCAGTGATTTGATTTAAAAACCAAACAAACATTTTTGTATGTACCAGTAAATTAAGTTCTGTGATCTTTTTCTTTCTCCTGCAGTAATGTTTTTCTTTAAGGCTGTATAATAATAAATGGACATTTAAAACACAAAGAGAAATGTGGTTGTCAAGACACCAAGCTTTTACTTAGTTTGCATTTTATTTATTGTTTGTTTCTTAGTGTGGGTGAATTCGTACAAAGGAAGGGAGTGGGGCTTTTTTCCCAAAATTCAGTTAAAAGTAGGAGTTTAAAAAAAGTTGCAGAAAATTTACTATGATTTGATAGACAGGCATGCAAAGTAAGTGTGAAGTTACATAGAATAATGATGCAAATAGAGATCTGTTCAGGAATGAAAGCTGGCTGATGCACAGTGAAGTAAATCTGCTTGTAATGAAGTTAAAGGCAGATATGCAAATGGTTTAGTAAGAGAGCCCAGAAGAAAATTACTTCAAATTACAATAAATTATTTCAAATGAAGCAATTCTTTTTGCTCTTATCAAAATATCTAAGTCCAAAGTTGGGTTTAAATTTGTTTAGTTCTTAATATACTGCAAATCATTTCTTTCAGTGATACGTTTACTCTAGACTGATCCCAAAATCATTAGATTTTGGCAGTGGAGTGTTTCATGTCTCATTTCTTTTATTCTATGTGATCATCTATCTATGGTAGTTATGTGCATTTATATACTTCAGCACACTGACGTGAGAATTCTAACACTTTGTTATCTTTTAGTATCACAGAAAATATGGTAGCCGTTGGGACTGCTGGCAAACTATATGCAGAAGGAATTTTACAAATTATTGTGAATGTCACAATATTATTTTTGCTGTCATTCTGTATCCCTGCTTGGTTTTCTACCTAATTTAGTATGTGCTTGTTTTGTTATAATTGTGAGGATTAGTTTAATCAAAACATGAGTATAATCATCTATTAGATCATGAAACGCTCTTGATTTGAACTAATATGAACAAAGCAGAAACTATCTGGTTAAGCCAAAATCCATGCCGATAAAGAAAACAATTATGCACACCTGTGACCCCTAAAGAGAAATCTGTACTTCTTCCTCAGCTAGCTAAGGGATGTCGATGGCACCATGGGTGCAGTCATCTTGTATCAATATCACAAGACCTCAATGAGGCATGGAAAATGAAAGGAAATCATGGACAACATAGCACTGAACTGCATCAGTGAGATAAAATCCCAGGAACTTTTCATGCCCTGGTACTTTTCCTGGGAAAAAAAAGAGAGAGAGGAGAAGGGTCCTCTAACTCATTTCTGGGCATTGAATGTGCTGATCTTTTTAGGTTCAGCAATGCTGCACATGCAGCTCCTGGGCACATCTTGAGATGTGCATAAGTAAAAGATGTGTAAAGCTGAGGCACTGTGGCACATGTGCTCCCTCCCTCCATCATGAAGCAGAGAAGAAAGCTGAGGGCCCACCTTGTGTAGCAGCATGGAGTTCAGTGGGAATAGGCTCAGCCATGTTCTTTGGGAAGGCAGAGTGCATTGTACATCACACAGCCTGCTCTGACAGTTGGGGATCAAGTATTTCAAGGTCTGAATCCAGCCCCTAGGCTGCTCAGCCCACACAGATTTAAACTGCTCTCTGTTTCAGCATTTTGTGCTAGAATACGTGCAACAAAGCTTCCTCCACCCTCTTTGTTCCCACCTGCTGTAATCCTTAATTATAACAGTGTATTGAATGTTTCACTGCACTCATGCTTTAGAGAAATGTGTGTCCTCTCATCTTGTTTGGTGTGGGGATTTTTTTGCAAGCATTGGATATCAAGCCAGGTAATAGGGTAGTGAAAGTGCTTAACATTAATAAAGCTAATGAACAGCAATGTTGGATCTGTCTTTATGCATGCAATCAAATTTATGAAGCTGGCTTCTGTCATTTCTCCAGGTGCTCATACCAGGGCCCTGGGAAAAATGAGTAATAAATACTTAAACACTTCCAATACTTTGATGAATATTTTACATTGTAGATTATGTGAATATTAGTAACATTAATGCAGACTTGAGAGTTAGAAAAAATTTTATAACTAGAATGGCTGCTCACAAGGTGATAGCTTAGGGATACCAGTGGAACTGAATGAGTTTGCCAAATTGTCTGGTTGCATTTAATTGATGTATGGAAAGCACAAATGGAAAATATTCCCTAGACTAGATCTAGTTCTCACCTTTGTATTCTGGAAAGCTCTGGCAGGCCCAGTGACAAAGAATGCAGTAGAGGCTAGACTATAGCAAGGGCAAGACAAAAGGAGCAGTAACTGCCAAGATGGATGCCAAATGGCAGTGTATTTGACATCCGTTCTCCTTCAGTTGCTGAAAATAGGGTCTAAGCCAGCAGTGTTGGTAGATATGAGAAGTGCTGTGAGTAAATCACCTGAGGCTGGAAGAGAAGCCCAGCTACTGTGTTTCACTCCAGTTTCTCTAAAAGCAAGACCAGATGCTTTAGAAAGCAAGTTTGGTATGCCTGTGACAGGGAAATGGAGGAAACAGTCCAGCTAAGGAAAACAATTTCTTCTGTCTTGATGTTCTGAAATTGCATACCCTATTTCCATCCTGTTTTCCTCTGTTCATAAGTTCACTCCCTGTGAGAGGACACAATAGCTATGGCAGTGCGGTGCAAGTTTCCCATCTCTGTAATCCCTGCCTGTTGAAGTTTGTATGTCAGCCAGAAATGCACTGAAGCCCTCTGGTTAATGAAGTTGTCAGAGTAAGGAGAAGGCTCCTTCCCCTGGGAGGTACCCAGTACCCTGTTTGGCCTGGAGGGCAGAGCTTTTGGTTTTAGCTTTTGGTTTTGGCCACCACAGGTCACCTTCCATGGAAATAAACAACTTGCCAAGTGTGCCACTTGATACCTAATAATAGAGGAAAGTACCGGTTTACTGTTGATACTGTCTTCTGAGAGCAGATGGCCTAGAGTATGCTAGCTTTTACGTGGAGGCCAGAAAGATGACCTCTTTATTTTGGGAAGGGCTTTCCACACTCCTGGTTCTTACTGGGAGGCAAGGTTGTCTTTGTTATCGCCAAGGTGGTTATGCTTTTCCATCAGAAACTATTCTGAAGTACTCCATGAAGTTAGCCTTAAAATCTTTATTGTGGTAGGACTTGAGAATTGCAATCTATTCCAGCTTTAGCAGAATTTAAGTCCTTTCTAAATGAAATGTGGAGGTGTCACCCATCCAAAACCACTCAGCATTAAAATACAGACAAAGTTGGCTGTATAGAAGGCCCTTGGAAGCAGTATAGTAGTATGAAATATATTCTGTTGATGCTTGATGCTTAATGCTAGGTAAAGAAGAGTGACGAGTTTCCAAATTGGCATGCGAGGCTCAAAACCAAAAGATGGTTCTGCAATGGAATATGAACTTACGGAATTATTTGATAAAATATTTTTTGTGCTGCTGAGACCAGAAATGCCACCATAGGGCGTTGATTGTGTAGTGTGGTGGTATTTTGAATTACATTTAACCTGTTTCTTCGTCTTTACAGCATACATGAAAGTAGATTTTGTGGGAAGACCAACTGAGTTGTTTGGACTTTTCTGTCAGAGGTGATCCTGATTTTCAGTTGTGCAGTTTAAGAGACCAGTAAGGTGTCATTTAGGTAAGGAAATTATATAGAAAAGGTCATGAAATTACTGACAAATTTTGTCACTTAGGCTAAACAGGCTTGTAATTTTCTTTGTAAATTGTGTGGAAGAGATTTTGCATGTTTCAGTAAAGAGTGTGTAGAAACTGGGGGAGAATGAGGCTGTGGGCTTTGTTTTGGGATTTTTTTAACAAGTTGACCTTTTTCTGGAAGAATCCAGCATACTTTTTTTGAAGGAAGCCAGTATATCTTCTTTTGGTGTTCATGCCTTTGCTTTGAATTTAATAAATGAAAATACATCCCTCTATTGGAGTAGATTGCATATGGGCTGGTTCTCAAGTTGGGACTTAGGTTGTTTTTGCTATCTCCCTTTTCTAGAATCTTAAATGCTGGCAGATAGTGATTGGTAATGTCTGCAAATGGGGAAGGCAAAAGTTTCTGTGCAATTTAATTTGTAGGGGATTTTTAGCCAAAAGAAATAATAAGGAAAACAAGGCCAGTGCTTAAAAAACTTAGGAACTTCTATAAAAACAAAAATATATAGAAATCAAAATAAGGATACAGTTCTTTTATGTGACCAACCTTAACATTTGGCTAACAGATGGAATAATTTATGTGATTTATATGAAAGGGCATGGCTTGTTCAGGAAGTAGTCAAGGGGAAAGAGGATAAAGTGCTGTGTTTGTCTACCATCCATGCATAGGCTTGCTCTGAGGTCTATATAATCAGCATCTGCCTGGGAAGAAATACAGCAGAGGAGACGTTATCCAACAAGTTTTTAAATGTATTAGTAAGGTTTTGATGTTGTAAGATGAAGAAAGTAGTTAGGGCTTTTATTTCTTTGTGAACAAAAGTGCAAACTTACCTCAGTGTGGAGGAAAGATTGAAATAATGCAACCCCAAATAGAAAAATAAAGTCCAGAGGAAGTAAAATTGTATCAGGTTACCAAGGTCAAAGACAGAAGTGTAGCATAGGCGTGTAAGGACATTATGAAGAAGACCAAGATACAAAATGAAATGCAGCTAACAAGAAAAATCAGAACTAATAAGAAATGTTTTTATAAGGCTGCTTTTCAGCAGTTCATTGTCAAAATGGAAAGGTTTGCTTATTACAGTCATCCTGGTTCCTGTATTGTTCCATACCCTATTAACAATTTAGATAATAGACAGATTTTTCAAATTCCTTCCAACTCCGCAGTCCAGTGTAGTGATTTATGTAGTGATTTAACTCTCATACAGTTACATGAAGTTTGGAAGTGTTCACAGTCCACATCTACTTCCAGGTTTTCAAAGCTGTTGATTTTACTTTTAAGAAAGGACTGTATGCAGTATTGAGGTCTGCACTGAAGAGAAAAAAGGAAGAAAAAACACTGAACATATAAGTGAAAATGAGTACATGTCCATTTGATTTTCTTTTATAATTATATTTAGAGAAAATAGTGATTGTTTCTTTAGGATGCACTGACCCCAAAAGCAAAGGCATTCATGTACCTGCATAGTTGGTATCAGGTAATTTTAAAAGCACTACTGTATTTGCATCTGGGCTTTACATGCCCTCACAGCCTTTCTAGCAAGCCCATATAGACTGTGATAGCTTTAACCAGCATTTGGCAACTTGTTTCTCAGAGTCCAAGGGTTACTTTGTTACTTAATAGTAAGAAGATGCCTAAAGTTGTGTCTTGTAGGACAGCCATACCAAGGTTGTCCTCTGATCTGAAATCACGAGCCACAGAGTAGTGGGAGACAGATGAATGAGCAGTGGTCCTCTTGGCACAGCTGCAGACTTGAATGTTGGGAGTGCAATAAGAAGAAATGTTGTGGTGACATGTTATAAGCAAATCAAGCAACCAGATCCATCTCAGCTCTGAAAAGACGGGCCATAATGCGATGGGATAATATTTTGAGATGCCTGATAGCAAGCTTGAATGGTTTCCAACAAGCAGCTGGAAAAGCCCTGGAGTTCAGAAAATCAAATAGTCTTTGTTCTAAACAAATTAAAGGCAGCACCTTTAGTTTAATCTGGTGTTCAAAATCTTGCTTCTCCCAGAAAAAGGCTTAATGAAGAAAACTGGTAGACAGGTGAACTGGCTGATGTGGGAAAATTGAATCAGAATTAAGATTAGAGTCAAAATTTAGGTGTGGGCTGCAGGGAGCTGTCTTTTTTGTGCTATCTTGCTTGGTATTCTGGCTACAAGAAAGATAATTTGTACCAAAAATAAAGGGAGCACGTAGCTCAACCAGTAATGTGCTGACTTTGGGGAAAGAAAATCTTGTCTCAAGGAAGGAACACACGATGTTTTTCAGGCATCTTAAACACAGGATGTACAAACATCATTTCATCCTGTAGCAGAAGGTATCCAGGGAGAATGCTGCAAAGTGTATTGTGGTACACCTGGCAGAGTGTGACTTACATATAGGGAAGAAAATAGCGTTAAGGTACAGTGTTTAAGATTCAATGAAGAGCTCCACATAATATTACATATGCATGTCATTTAGCATTGTAAGTGGCTCTGCAGTAATGTGCCTTATTCAGATGTAAGGAGTTTGTCAAGACAGCGTGAGAGTTACCAGTACAATGGTGCTGAACACTGGACAGCACAGAGCTGTGACTTGTGAAGGCAAAGTCTGCAAGAAACTGGAGGGTAATCCACAGAAGTGATGACAGATTTGTCAAGACAGAGATGCAAAACTGTCAAAGCCATGTCAACATTTTAATGCTTGATATTTAAGCCTAGACAAGCAACTCCTTGTTAGTTCATACAATAATGTAAATATCCCAGTGCACTTCTGTAAACTGCCCTATATCACATCAGGGACTAACCTCCATAGGAATACAAATTCTTGTTTTAACTCAGCCCTAACTAAAGAGAATGTCTTGTCAAAAGGATCAGTGAGAATTTTACAAGCAATAGTAAGAATTTTCTCCAGCAGTTTTTCTACTGCAGCAATCCAGAAGAACTGAGGAGGTAGGAGAAATAATGAATTCTCAAATTGCAACACAAACATGGAAGTCTCTGTTATGTATATTTATTTATTTATTTAAAAAAAAAATACCAGCTCAGTAAGATGAAATGGAGATGTGAGTCTGAATTTAGAGTCACAAGGGAGGTTATTCAGTGTAAAAAAAAGAGAGAGAGATATACATATAGAATCATAGAACCATAGAATACTTAGAATTGGAAAGGACCTTAAGATCATCTAGTTCCAAACCCCCTGCCATAAGCAGGGACAGCTCACACTAAACCATGTCACCCAAGGCTTTGTCCAACCTGGCCTTAAACACTGCCAGGGATGGAGCACTCACAACTTCCTTGGACAACCCATTCCAGTGCCTCATCACCCTAACAGGAAAGAATTTCTTCCATATATCCAATCTAAACCTCTCCTGTTTAAGTTTGAACCTGTTACCCCTTGTCCTGTCACTACAGTCCCTAATGAAGAGTCCCTCCCCAGCATCCCTATAAGCCCCCTTCAGATACTGGAAGGCTGCTATGAGGTCTCCACGCAGCCTTCTCTTCTCCAGGCTGAACAGCCCCAACTTTCTCAGCCTGTCTTCACATGGGAGGTACTCCAGCCCTTGATCATCCTCATGGCCCTCCTCTGGACTTGTTCCAATAGCTCCATGTCNCCAGCATCCCTATAAGCCCCCTTCAGATACTGGAAGGCTGCTATGAGGTCTCCACGCAGCCTTCTCTTCTCCAGGCTGAACAGCCCCAACTTTCTCAGCCTGTCTTCACATGGGAGGTACTCCAGCCCTTGATCATCCTCATGGCCCTCCTCTGGACTTGTTCCAATAGCTCCATGTCCTTTTTATGTTGAG
>NDXB01000454.1:0-10813 GCA_002631895.1 Agapornis roseicollis | reverse complement strand
CCCTGAGCTGCTGCTCACGCTCTGGGGGTGCCCCCAGCACACGGGGGGGTTCTGGGCTCAAGCTCTCACTGAAGCCGGGCCATGGGGAGCTTCTCCTCACCCAGCACCCCAAGTCCTGNCTCTAACAGACACAGATCTACTCACCTCCCCATGTACCATCCTCTTATCTTGAACCACAATCACTTCCACCAAGGTCAGCTACATGAACATGCTAAAACACTCTGTTTCTCCTCTCAGTTCCTCAGTCCTTATCATAATGGCTTCTCATGGATTTTCCTGGCCTTCTGAAGAATCTGCCTTTTTGCTTTTCTTATGGATACAATCACCTGGCTGTAATGCCTCTCTCAGCACAACCTTGGGCTGCTGCCTGCTAAAGTCTACAGCAAAGTCTACCAAAGACACCTTACAGAGCTCACAGATACCGGCTGGCAGGTCAGGCACTCTTTCACACAAGCATGCCAAAATTCAACCTCAGTTTTGAAAAAACTGCCAACAGAAATGCACCAGGAAGTGTCTGACTGATAAACATTCCCAAAGCAATGGCACTAAATAGAAAATGCAATTATCCAAACATGGCATTCCTGAGGCATCTTTTCCTTTCTGAGCAAATTCTATGGAAGTCTAAACTCAGCAAGGTCACTGAAACTGTTTGCCTGGCTACTCTAAGAGGGTCAGTGAAGCAAGGATTGTTCCACAATGCTAGATTGAAATATGTGCCCACAGCACTATATCTGAATGATTCAGAGACCCCTGATGCATGAATCCCCACAATAGTCCATCCTTAAGCATAACCTCCAAATTGCAATTTTAAACCAGCTTTTTCTCCACCTGTTTTCTGTTTGCACTGAAATTCCTTCCCCTCAACTGCAAGCAGTGAATCTTCCTTTAGAACATGGCAATATTTATTGACTGCATTCTTTGTTCACATCTGTCAGACATGGGAAGTCACCACTGCTTTACAAGTCTATCAGTTTTAAGTAATGCCATTCATCACAAAATGGAATAGTGTGAGCAACATTTCCTCAACTGCAATGAATTATACAAGGGTCAGCAAGCTGGAGTCGCGGTTGGCAACACAAACATTGGCCTCAGGTAGCAAACCCATCTTTCCAGCTGTTCTCATCCATATGGGTTCAATGAACTGCAGAGAGTACAGGCCTTCGCTTATTGAGAGTATCTGCTGGAACTATTTCATCTAACCAGCATCATAAAACAACTATGAAGTAAGGTGAATGCTATTCATCTAAAGCTCATCTGGTAGCCAACTGCTGACAGAGGGGGAAATAAAGATGGCAAAGCAGCAGACAGATGTGATGGGGAAATGCAGGTGCTCCTGCATTTCAAACCTCAGAGATTAAAGCCACAAGAAGTTGAAACAATTCACCTGTCGTTCACAAGCATCTGCTCTCCCCAGCAGCTCTATGCATCCTGACAAGCAATATCCAGGGTTCCTTAGTGCTTTTCCTCAGTAGCCTAATGCCCTTTTAATGTACATGCTGTCAAGCAGATTTGTTTGGCAGCAATGCAATTAGCCCTATTTTTGCTCTGAAACAGAAGATTTTGTTAATGTGCCTGGTTTTGCAAGTAAGGCTATTCTGTTATTAACCACAGACATTTACCAGAAGCCTCCTTGCTTGTACACAGCACACATATGACTCTCATTCTCTCTGCCTTCCGATTTAGCTCAGGATTCTCCTATATTTTACTTCTAGTAATGGATCCTGCAATGAATTAGTTTTTCTATGAGACACTATTAACACCAAACTGTTTTTCTCGGCCCTGTTTTTCTCCTCACCTCCATTAGTGTAATCAGACTCTATGTAGCAGTTTTCTATGTAAAACAGTGATTGTGCAAACAACTGACCAAGAATGTTTTAAGTCCTTACTGAATTGATAGCAGTTAATCGCAAAAATACTACAGATATGGCTCAAACTAAAAAAATCAACAGGTTTCAGAGACAAGAGCTTAAACAGAGATTTCTATATATGAGAAGCACAAAGGAGCTTCAATTTTCTCACCTTAATAGCATTCAACCAAACAAAATTAATTCCAAGTTAGGCACTCCAAAGTAAAGAAGAAAAGAAGCTTGTGATAGAAATGTCAAAACCTTAAATGTCGGTTACAAACACAGCAATTGTTTCCAAGTAACACCATTGACCCAGTTTGCTTCACTGTAACATTTTAAGCTGTTCGCTCAAAAAAAGGATCTTTCAGAAATACTCTCTTTCCAGTTCAGGGTTGGTCTAACGGCACCAGACAACTATCCCATCCAATGGCATTTCCTTTGGAAATGGAAGTTGTCTTGTTATTACATAAAATAAGCAAATCCCCTCAAACAGAGAGCTACTGCACTGATGGATTGTAGCAGTGAAATGATAAAATTAAAGGGCAGCTTCATGACTACAGGTATATAAAATTTCATTTTTCAAGACGTTTCCTGGGATGGATTAAATTATGTAAATATATGTTAACAATAATTCATAACATTTTAATAAAATCTTTTTATTTCTCTTAGCTTCTTAGAAGTGCAGTCCCAGGTGTCCTTAGGGTGGCAGGTGTTTTGCTTTTACACTTTAAGGACACACAAGGTTATACACTTGATAAGCAAGGAAGCACAACTATTGATATATAATGCAGATAATGATGCTGGGCATCCTTTTTCTGGTATCAGTCCCAGTTTTTGCTAGGAGCAGTGTTCATCAACAAAGTGACTCGGTATCAAGAAGGGGATTCACATGTTTCAAGGTTTCTGCCAGCATGCTATTCTGGGAAAGAAAAGAGTATTTTGATCCCCCCCTCCCCCCTCCAGAAGATTAAACAGTGAAGATATTTTTACTGTTCTCAAATTTTGCAGTAGTAAATGGAATCAAATCTACCCAAGACTCATGCCTTGAGTGAACTTACTCACTGAAAACTTCATCCCCAGAGACATCTTTCTCCACATGGTCCTCCTGCTGTTCAGGCTGTAAAAGTCTGTCAAGTTTAAGGTGACCCTGTTTTCAAAAAAGAAAAAAAGGTATTTTTTGTACCAAAGCAGCAGCATTTAATAGCAGTTACATGAGAAACATTTTTCAGTGCTGGCAATTCCAGCAGTGGCTGGATTCTGGCACAAGTGAGAGGCAATCATGCTTCCTGGAATGCAAAAAAAAGCAAAATAAATTCGTATGTAACACTGCACTTCAGCTTTTAAGCTGAGCAGAACAGCCTAGGTAGAACATTGGGCTTTTAAACTCCACTGCTGAACACACATGGCACAGCTTAACTTTCAGAAGTCACAGAACAAGGTCCCACCTCGAGATGCAACTTCAGATCTGTTTTCATTTGGATGTTTTTCCTACATACTGGCTCACTCTCTGTGACAATGCACAGAGTAGATGCTCACACTCCTGTTCAGGTGTCTATAATGGTGTCTGGAACAGCTAGTGAGCAGGACAGACTAGCAGACATTAGGACAGGAAAGAGAAATATTCAAGGTCACAAAGGTTAAGAACATAAACACAGGATCAGGCTACACTCCTCTTCAATTCCTTGTTTCCACAGCCTATAACCAGAAGCAGATAAGTGTGGTTCAACCTTCAACAGGCTCTGTCCTGCCACTTGAATTTAGAGAGATGGACCTCAGCACCAGAAGTAGCCTGTATTTTCTGGTTTTTCTCTGATGTTATTCCATGCTTCATCAGAAATCTACAGGAAACATTTGGAAATGATGTTTCTATTTGAGTCCATCTCTGCCCTTTGGGATGGGCAAATATTCAATTTTAATTTTTTGGGGGGGTTTCCTCCTTCAGGGTGACACCCCAAAACAAAGCCATATTGACACTAGGGATTTGTCTACTGGTGAAGCTGTCAGTTTGAGAGGTGCTGATATTGCTAAACCTCACATTTTCTTCTTTTTCTATTAAGCAAATGTCTCGAAACAGTAACATCTGTAATAACCATAAAAAATCCCCCACCAGCAAACCTTTAAATGCACTTGCTTTTTTTTTCTATTTGCAGCCTGTAAAAACATGCTTATTACAGCTGCGACATACATAAAGTTTGCCTACAAAATTCCCATAAATTAATGTTCAGCGTCCTGTATCCGCCAGCACGCATGTGTCTATCAAATCTGCACAGCAGGATCAGGTCCCAAACCACTACTAGATTGGCAGCACATTCGTAGGAAACACACCCAAAGCACAAAACACACACACATTTCCTCAAGCCACACTCTGTGTCACAAACTTCAAGGGCCATTCCAGCCTCACTTTCTGCAAGGAGCTCTTATTGAAGTCAGTAGGAGCGCTGCACGGAGTGCTGCTGTCAGAGGTGGCCCTGAGCATAAATGTTGCCTTGAAATATGCCCTGAAGATGAACTCTGAGCTCCATGAGACAAATAGACAGGGTATTAATCCCAGAGTCAAGCATCCTTTTTCTTGCTGCAACTGTCTGGTCCTCAGCCTCCTTTCAGTAAAAGGGATGACAGTCAACAGCACTGCCTGCTGTCGTTTGACAGCATTTGAGAGCTTTAACAACAACCATATCATTTTCCTACCAGAAATCCAGTCCTATAATATCCAATCATGAATTACACGGTGAGAGTCACTGAATCCTGCACAGTATCATCTGCTAAGTCCAGCTAAAGCAGCAAATATTGGCAACCCCAAAACCTTTATCAGAGCTAAAAGTTTCATTGCTTACAGTACACAGAATCAGCTTGCATTAAGAACCAATACTGCTTTTCTCTTGTTTTCAAAGTCTTTGGACCCCCATCTACAAACCTTGTCCTGCCACAGTTCTTGGATCGTCTCAGTTACAGCAACTTGTTTCTGATTGTATTTTTGTTATTTTTCCCTTTTTTGCAGAAAAAGGAAACTCTTATATAATGTGAAAATGCACAAAGGGCATCTGGGAACAGAACTCTATTTAGGACAGCATTTAGCAAATGTTTTCATCTCTAGGATTGAACATGAGCATGTGTTTACAAGTCATTCAACAGAGGCACTGAATAAGCCCAACTTGGATTTATTGGGGCTCAAATAAGCAATCACACTTTATAAAAATCTGTTTATGTATTTCCATCCCTCTCTTTCAGTGTCCAGTCTGGACTATCTTGTAAAGAGTGGTGATCTGCAGGTGGTAGTCATGCAAATGCCAAGCTGAAGAACATTCGCATGACATGCTTCTAAAGCAACTGAATCTGTTCAAGTGATAATATAGTCTGGGGAGCTTCCCTAGGACGCATCAGACTAACTCTGCCTTGTGCTCTTACAGTTTGGTGCAGACACTTCGGTGAGCATCAATGCACAGGCTCCACCATAACTTTGGCATTTTGTCTATATTCACAAGTATTACTTGAGCATCAGATTAAATTTTCTCTGTACTCCATCTCATTAACAAAGGATTCTTCAAGCACCAGAGGGCTTGAGACAGGCTTTATGTTACCCTCAATCTCTTAGCTTCTTAGTGCTGCACTAACTTCTGTCAGAACATGATGGTGGTCACAGCTCCAGCCTCCTTGCTGGATGAACCAGGCACATGCTGAAGCAAGGGATCACAGCTCTCTAGATAACAGGAAGCAGAAGAGAAGATATATGGTGAAGGGCTGGAAGAGGAGGATACACAGCCTTCCCTGTGCCATGGAACAGGCCACACATGCCAGCCTAGAAAATATCAATGGAAAGACTGCAAACACTTTAGCCTATTCAGCTAACCAACTGCTGCCACTCACGGCCCTTGAGATTGCACTAGGGATACAAAAGGGACCAAAGACTCAAGAATTCTGGCTGGCTGAACAACCCCAGCAGTCACAACACTTTGGGTAGAACAATCCCCAAATGGCTGCTGCCATATCCACAAGTGAAAAATCAGCACTCAAAACTCAAAATGGAGAAAATACACTTGAGCAGCATAAGTCACCAATATCAAGCCAGACACAATTAACACAATTCATTCTAGTGCTGCTAAATGTTAGTACACCCCAAGGTCCTTTCTTTTCCTGTTTACTCTGTCCTCCTATCTTTTGCTAGGGGCTCTCATGATAAAGGACTTTTCACTCTAAAAGGGTCTCTCTTTGGAACTGCATCTTTAAATTGTTTAAGTACTCATCTGGTAAACAATATGGTATTTTTAGCAACAAGGTAAAAATCATGTCACTTTCTGAACTAATCCCAAAGGAAATGTTGAATTATCCTAACTGGTTTATTTCTTAATTGATAACAAGGCACACTCAAGGAACATCATGCATCATGGCATTATGATTAAAACCAAACTGCTAAATATCTCATTCTATGGAAAAAGGAGATGCCTGCAAAAGCCTCCTCCAGTAACTGATACATACACACAAAGGTGCTCTTTCAATAGACTAAGCATGATGAAAAACACAAAAAGCCCTTGCCAAAAATAAGACCACACCTTAAGCATTGGCATAATATTCCTTTATGTTCCATGGAAAAAGGGGAGGGGAAAACAAACAAACAAACAAAACCCCCACAACCTCTAAGCCCTTATAAAAGCAGCTGAGAAGCATTCCTATTATTAACAGTGTTACCAATGCAAAATCTGGGAATGTTCAGCTGGTACATACCCCATCTCAGTAGTGGGATGCACTTCATAGAATCATAAAATAGTCAGGGTTGGAAAGGACCTTAAGATCATCCAGTTCCAACCCCCCTGCCATAAGCAGGGACACCTCACACTAAACCATGCCACCCAAGGCTTCATCCAACCTGGCCTTGAACACTGACAGGGATGGAGCACTCACAACCTCCCTGGCCAACCCATTCCAGCATCTCACCACCCTAACAGGAAAGAATTTCTTCCTTAGATCCAATCTAAACCCCTCCTGGTTAAGGTTGAACCCATTACCCCTTGTCCTGTCACTACAGTCCCTAATGAAGAGCCCCTCCCCAGCATCCCTATAGGCTCCCTTCAGATACTGGAAGACTGCTATGAGGTCTCCACACAGCCTTCTTTACTCCAGGCTGAACAGCCCCAACTTTCCCAGCCTGTCTTTGTATGGGAGATGCTCCAGTCCCCTGATCATCCTCGTGGTCTCCTCTGGACTTGTTCCAACAGTTCCATGCCCTTTTTATGTTGAGGACACCAGAACTGCACACAATACTCCAGGTGAGGTCTCAGGAAAGCAGAGTAGAAGGGCAGGATCACCTCCCTCGACCTGCTGGTCACGCTCCTTTTGATGCAGCCCAGGATACGGTTGCATCCTATGAAACAGAGACAGTGAAGGAGCGTCACACACACAACTATCAGCCCAACAAATGCAAGACTGTCATTATAAGGAAAAATGGAAGGGAAAAAAAAAAATATCTGTGCATACATCCTTGCCAAAAGACTTTGTTTAATATCATTAACATCAGATGTTCCAGTAGTGACTTCACTGCAGTCATGCCATCCCTGAAGTGAATGGTGTGGTTCACTCCAAGTGAGACAGTGAATCAGTCAAGCACTGAGGCTTCATGCCTCCCTCTGCTCCTACAGCATCTAGTGCTGCCTCCCTGCTTCCACACGTCTGTGCAGACACAAAGCTCCAATTCCCTGCCCTTCTGTCCCATTGAAGCCTGCAGGAAACTTCCTATTCACGTAAAGTAGTTTTTATCCTGTTTCCCCAACAGTATCTTTTAACTGGAAACACGATGTTACTGAAGTTGCAGTGATTTGAGAGGGGAGGGGAGGGCAGGTACACCTCAGGAGATGGAAGGGCTGTTTGCCAGTGCCACTAGTACAACCATAAAAACCACCAAGACTTTATTCCAGTAGGAAAAGAAAACAGTCACTGCTCTCCGATTCAGTAGGCTCTGCGTAGGCATAAGTTCATTGCTGACGTAGTTGATTTAATACCTCTTGCTGTGATGGCAGTGTTGGTAAAAGCTTTAACTAGTTTTTATGACGCTATTAAGTTTTAGTCATTTGTGGATTTTGCAGTATATGAATACTATAGATGCCACCTTAATTAAAAGGTCTTGTCATCTTCTGCAATTAAAAAGAGAAAATGTGCTCTCCTATGAATAGCCAGGAACAAATTGAGCAAGCTGCATTATACACGCTAAGTACACAGCAGTTCCATGCCCCTGTCTGTAGCACACACATTCTCAAGCATTCAATACTTTCTAAGAATCCTGTTACAATGCTTTATGTATAACTGACTTTATACCCCAGTAAAGTACCAGTACCATAGCATCTCTGACCACTAACGACAACTAAGTTAAGGTTTTACTTTGCAAATACAGGCAAACTTTACATATACAAAGTGCAGAGGGAAACTGTACTAAACCTCAGGATTTTTGTGTACAAACACCTCTTGCAAGAGGTGCTTTTTTCTGCAGAAGAAAGCATCTAATGAATAAGACAATCTCTTCCTGAAGAGTACATAATAAGATAAACACCAGTTGAACAGATTTGGATACCCATGCACCTGTTCTAATTGGACAGCATAGGCATATAAAGTATATTATGCACACAGGATTCACAACCTATACAGGTTGTACTTCCAGAAGTATCTTCAGCAAATTGCAGCAGGTGGGTACCAGCATGTGTCCGCACTCAGATGCAAAGGCATTCATCTTCATGAACCTGGCTCATTCTTTCAATGTTGACTCCAACTCAAGGTCTTTCAAGATAATGATGCAGTAAACATTTGGCTGCCTCCAGATTTGTGCTCAGAGAAGGACTGCCTCCAGGACCCATTAGGAACCTCTAACCGTTAGAAAAGGCTATCCTACACCCATATGCTGCTTACGCCCTTAACATCCCAGGGGCATAATATTGACAGGGCAGCAAGAAAGCCAGGCACATTTCTCTGGGTCAGTTAGACTGAAGCACCCAGGTCACACTATCTTGTGTGTCCAACACAGCTGCCAGGCCACAGCAGCTGAAAAGCTCTGTAAAAAGCAGGAGGACATGAGATTGTATGCTGTCTTCTCCAGTGAGGTCTGGACCTTTGGCATTATTACAAGATAGTAGTAGTATCGTTTAGACTTCCCAGGACTTGCTACAGACTACAGAGTCAGTAAGATTTATGGCAGTTTTGTATAGACGTTCCTGTAGGTACAAACAGCATACTCTTGTGCCTGGGTCATAAAGAAAGTGAGCCTACCCTCACTCAGCAGTCACATACAATTCGCCCATGAATGAGGTAGATCATTACCATTTGTAAAATGCACCAAATCCACCAATGATGACTAACACAGAACCTCCTGCTTTTTGAGTCTGTTTTTTTAAGTTCTCCATTATAGAACTTAACCTTTAGAGGTGCTAAGTAAGTAAGGTTCATAGGTATGGCCAAATGGATTTTCTCTCAGAAGCTTTTTGCATCTGATAGTCCTTGACCAGATAGTCCCTCACCAGAGTGAAAGTGCAAAATTGGCATGGCAAATAGGGGCTTTTTACCTTTTATCTTGCAAATAAGTAGGGCCTTCTGTTTGGAGAGCTGACACCCACCACCATCCAAACAAGTAACAGTGGACTTGCAGTTAGCGTAAAGCAGCAGTAACTCGGGGGCTGAAAAGCTTGCCAGCAGCAGAACAGACAATGCTCTCATCTCTCTGCAAGGAAAACTCCCCCTATCCGACTCCCCTTGGTGCTTTTGACTCACCCAGGAGTTCCCCAGACAGCTGCTCTGGCTTCTGGGAAGATCTTCGCAACCTGCATAGAGGATCCTGGCTTGCTGCCTTGTCCCTGAAGTACCCAGTGTTCCCCTACAGAAGGAAACTCCAAAGCTGCTCCTTGAAAGGAGCTTTTCCTCTTACATCCATGCCAGCAGCCACCTTTGGGGCTTAGAGCACCACAAGTGCCTGTTTTCTGTCTGCTCTGAGCCTGCAGCATCTCCTTTGAAGTGCTGCAGCCTTTGGGGAGCATCCTGGGGCACTTCTGAGATGCACAGGCAAGCAACAACTGCTGCAGCTTAGACAAGCACATGCTCCAAAGACAGAGACACATTCTAGATGAGGGATGAGCAAAGTCATGATTGCAGATGAAGAGAAGGAGAAAGGTTTTGGAAGGAACTAAAGAAATACTAAGGATAAAGGCTTCAAAGCAGAGTGAAGTTGCTAAGCCACTGTCCATCATATTTGAGAGATCATGGCAATCAGGTGAAGTTCCCAAAGACTGGAAAAGGGGAAATATAACCCCCATTTTCAAGAAAGGAAAAATGGATGACCTGGGGAATTACAGACCAGTGTCCTGGGTTCAGCAACAGCAGCCAGTTTTTCTCCTTCTTAGTAGCTTGTGCAGCTGTGTTTTGACTCAGCCTGGGAACAAAACTGATAACACCAATGTTTTTAGTTGTTGCTAAGTAATGTTTATTCTGACCAAGAACTTTGTGAGCCTCATACTCTGCCGGGGGGAGGGGAGGCCAGGAGGAAGCAGAAACAGGACACCTGACCAAAGAGGTATTCCATACCATAGCATGTCATGCCCAGGATGTAACTGGGAGTTATCCAGAAGGGCTAGTTCTCTGGGAGGAGTTGGAGGAGGTTTTCGGTCGGTGTTGATAGGGTGGTATGTTGTGAGTTATCTGTCGGTGGTTGGTGAGATGCTGTATTCTTTTCCCTTGTTATTTCCTTTATCATTATGATTATTGATGGTAGCAGCAGTGATTTGTGTTATACCTTAGTTACTAAACTGTTCTTATCTCAACCTGGGGGAGTAGCATTCTTTTGATTCTCCTCCCCATCCCTCTGGAAGCAGGGGAGGGCAAGAAAGGGGGGTTGAGTGAGTGAACGAGGTGCATGGCTGGGTTTAAACCACGACAAACAGTCAGTCCCACCTCTGTGCCTGGCAAAATCTTGGAGCAGATTCTCCTGGAAGGCATGCTAA
>NDXB01000453.1:0-31755 GCA_002631895.1 Agapornis roseicollis | reverse complement strand
CCTTTCTTGCCCTCCCCTGCTTCCAAAGGGATGGGGAGGAGAATCAAAAGAATGCAACTCCCACAGGTTGAGATAAGAACAGTTTAGTGACTAAGGTATAACACAAATCACTGCTGCTACCACCAATAATAATAATGATAAGGGAAATAACAGGGGAAGAGAATATAGCATCTCACCAACCACTGACAGATAACTCGCGACACCCCAACCCCACCAAGTGCTGACCGACCAACTCCTCCTACCACCCTGAGAGAACTAGCTCTTCCAGGTAACTCCCAGTTACATCCTGGGCATGACATGCTATAGTATGGAATACCTCTTTGGTCAGTTTGGGTCAGGTGTCCTGTCCCTGCTTCCTCCCGGCCTCCCCTCCTCTCTGGCAGAGCATGAGACTCACAAAGTCCTTGGTCAGAACAAAACATTTGAGCAGTAACTAAAAACAACCCTGTTATCAGTTTTGTTCCCAAGTTGAGTCAAAACACAGCACTGCACCAGCTACTAAGAAGGCAAAAAACTGACGGCTATTACTGAACCCAGGACATGCTGTAATTTAGCTAGTGAATTCAAAAAAGCGGTAACATTGTTGTAATTCATAGCAGTTATTGAAGTAAAGGTGCCAGATCAGCCTCCTGATCAGGACAGTTCTCTGAAGTGTTTAGCCCCATTACAGAGTTTGATATGTTATCTAATACAGGTTAACTAGCACACTTTTACTTTCTGTAATCCTGATATGCCCAGATATCCAAGGTCTGTCTAGACTGTGCAGGTCCTGGACATGATATCAGCATAGTATATGCAGTTTGTACATCTCCTTTATGGCTCCCAGCTTCCAGAGGAACCTGAGAACCATTCTGGCTGTCATATGACCACTTCAATCACAGGTCACTCTGGTGACAGAGCACATAAGATGTACAGGTGTTCTGGATATACCATTTTTTCAGGAAAAAGTCTAGGCTGTCCTGGTTTCAGCCAGGATAGAGTGATTTTTCTTCTTAGTAGCTGGTGCAGTGCTGTGTTTTTGACTGTAGCCTGGGAACAGAGCTGATAACACCGATGTTTTTAGTTGTTGCTCAGTAATGTTTACTCTGACCAAGGACTTTCTGAGTCTCATGCTCTGCCAGGAAGGAAGGGCACAAGAAGCTGGGATTAAGCAGAGACAAGACACCTGACCCAAACTAACCAAAGGGGTATTCCGTGCCACAGCACGTCATGCCTGGTAGATAAACTGGGGACAGTTACCCAAAAAGGCTGTATCAGTACTCAGGTCAGGCTGGGTGTCAGTTAGTGGATGGTGAGTGATTTTATTATGCATCAGCTGTGGGGTTTTTTTGTTTCATTCCTTTCTCTCCCTGTCCTTTTCATTACTGCAACAGCAGCAATAATTTGTTTTGGGTTTTTTTTTTTCCCATTTATTAGACTGTTCTTGTCTTAGACCACCAGGTTTTTTTCCTAATCTCCTTCCCATCCCACCAAGGTTGGGTGGGGAGTGAATGAGTGGCTTCATGGTACTTAGTTGTTGGTTGGGGTTAAACCGCAGCATAGCCCTACCAACCTGTACTTATTTTTTTTTCTCTCAGAGGAGACTTCTCACTGATCAAACTTGTCTATTTATGTGCTGCTTGCTCCACTTAACACATAGAAGTGATGTTAAGTGCTCAAGGTTGCACAACTAATCTGCTACAGAAGGAGTTAGCTCAGAACTCTTGGGCTCCAGTCTATTTCAAATTTAGCTGTGAATACATTGGACTCACAGATTGTGTATTCTCATATTCTATAATAAGAACACTTGTGCTCAAAATGCCCCACTGAAAACAACTATCTTTAATTTTTTTTTTAATAGAAAAGGTTTTAACTCCTTTAAAAAAGTAAAATACATAGACTGACTCTGCAATAGAAATTTCCCTGCTGACCAAACCATATTGTATTTCAGAGGGCTAAACTTATTGTGCTAATCATTCATGTACTCTCATTTGTGAAAGCCCTATCATCAAAATATTGCTGTAATTTATTCTAGCTCTGGGTGGGAATCATGTTTATTTATGGTTAATATTATAGTATGTGCACTCCAAACAGAGTTGGTGTCATTATTCTGTGTGAGTACAGACACAGAAAAGATTGTTCTACTTGTGAAGAGTTTTCATGATTAACTAGATATCTGATTATTACAGACACATGATACCCATATTTCAACTAAGACAGGGCTTTAAATTCATTACCTGGCATTCCTTAGGTGTTGTTCGACACAGAACTTTGGGTTCATACATACTGTTCAGTTTCAATACTCTGAAAAATACCCTCTTTTCACCTCACACCCTCTGAAAGCTGTATGTATACCTCTTCACTGCAGCCCCAGTAATACTCGGAGTGTTCCCAGGAGCTTTGAATTAGCTAGTGTGCATTGTACTTAGTCTTGTAATTTACCCATTGTAATACAGAATTGTTAATTTTCTCTTTCAGCTGTCTCCATGTCAGGGGCTGATTACCTGACAACTATTCCTGTCCATTTTACTTTCATCAGGGAAATAGCAGATAGTATTGATAGCATGTTGAACATTTCTATTCTGCCTTGAGTCTTTAGATCCTCTTCCTCCCAGATGGTTGGCCTGCTGAAATGAAGCCTTAGTTTGTAGTTGTTTCTTCTGGTTATTTCAACGGCTGACCCATAACATCTTCTATTCTGTTGTCCTATACATTGCCACAGAATGATTTTTTTCTCTTTGCCTCATAAGGTATTCACTCCTGTTCTTTTAAAACCTGTCACAGAAGCACAGAGCTCAGAATAATATAATTACCTTATCAAGAGGCCCATATTGAGCTCCATGCTACTCTACTGAGGTGACTACTGTCATCTAAAATAGATAGTAGGTTAATACTGGCTTAAACATACATTTTTACAGTGTAGTAGAGGTGCTCTGCTAATTTATGTCATGTCATTCAATACTCAAAATACCTGATGTGGCCTTTCTTTTAATTCCCAATTTGAAGAACAGCTGCTACCCAAAATGAAGAGAACTGTAATACAATTACATTTGTTACAACACTTCATGGCTTCTGTCTTAGAAATGAATAAGGTAATTATGTAGAACTATGCAGAAGAATTTCACCATGACCTTTTAAATAAGTTTTCAGTGCAAAATACGTTCAAAGTTAAAATTTCATGTGCAAACTGGTTGATTAAATTAACCAGTCATGGAAACAACTGTTTGGACAAAATGAAACTGGCAATTTAAAGGCTTCTTTTGTGTATATATATACTTTTTCACAACAGGAATGCTATTGTTGTCTTGATTGTGTTACTGAAAACTTTCCTTGAAATTCAAATTAAAGATAACATGTACCGATATCCTATTGTCTTTAAAGACCACTGAATGTAGGAGAAATGATAGAATGATCCTGGAGATTACTTTCATATCCTGGGTGTGTGTATGGGGAGCTTTGGTTACATGGAGTTACACACATTGAAGGTGAACTCACAATGCGGCAGTGTAGCTAAAAGCACTGGTATAGCTCTTACTGTGAAAAACAAAATCTATAAGCATAGAGGCTCTATCACCTCTGTGCTTGTGAAAGCAATCTCAACTGGAATAATGTGTCCATTTCATGTGTCCAGAGCTCAAGAGAATATTGAAAACTGAGAATAGAAATTAAGAGAACTGTCAAAATAGAGCAGTTTTCAGCAGCTACATTGTCTGCATTTGAAGTGAAACAAGTTCCATCTTGAGTTAAAGAACATGTTGGGTTTTTTCCTGGAAAAGATAATTAGAACTACTTAACTAGGTGAATTTTTCATCATAAATGCTTTAATATAGCATAGGTATATAGGGGGTTTGGTGGTTTTTGTTGTTGTTTGGGGGTTTGTTTGAAACACATGCTGAAAGAGGAACATGCTCAAAGAGGAACAGTCTGGAAAAGGTCCTGTAGCCTAGTGGAGATCAGAAATATCAATCATAGAATCATAGGATCATAGAATAGTTAGGGTTGGAACAGCCATTACAGTTCTCTGGCTGATGTACTATTGCTACTCTGCATACCTTCTAACTATATGAAGGGGAAATGTGGGGGCAGAGAAGGATGATAATCCTATTCCTAGCTCTATCTCAGCACACAGGGGTGACAAAACTAAAGAATAAGCGAGATGTCAGACAGTAATTGCTATTACTGTAGAAGCAATGGCAAGTGTAAATATTTCGTTGTGGGTCTGAGTGACGTTGGATGTTTTTTCTTAGAAACGTAGTTCTTGAAAACCAATGACTGGGATTTTCAACTTTTCTTAAATCTTCCTAACTTTCTCCTTTCAAAGGGAAACTGGAAAACAAGGCACAGTTTCACCCTAAAGGCTCAAAAGAAAGTGATAAAAGCATGCAAATATATAATTAAAAAAAACTCCATCATTTTAAGAGAGAAGCAATTCATAAATTTTACATGCTTGAGGTTGTCAATACTGTCACTAAAGCACTTGACTAACACACTAATCTGGGTACTCTAGGCACTACATTCTATGCTTCACCTTTCAAGAAAAGAGTAGGTGTCATCCTGTTCAGATCACATGAGAAGGACATTGCTGTGGGTCGATAAAATAGTGGTTAATCCTGAAATCTCTTAGAATTCATGTTTTCTTTTTAATGCCAGCTACAGAAAAAGGCAAGAGCTTCTAAACCATGTTCAGGGTGCAAGTAGCCAATAACAGTAGGAAGCAAATGACAGAAGCTAACAGGAATGACAGATTCCTTCAAGCACTGCCTGCTTCTTTCTACCACCTCCTGCCCTGCTTGATACTGCTGCTATCGCCTACAGCTTGAAAAATTCTTGCATACAGAAAACATTGTGTGGCTTGGTCCAAAATTTTTCATTGTCTGTTTACTTCTTAAACTTGGACTCATAAACTAATGCAATAGCTTCCTAAGGATATTTAGTAATTTTGCAGGAAGCCAGTTGTTAGGAATGAGGTGATAAGTTAGGAACCTAAGAGGTCTATATCTACTTAATTATTAATCAAGATGAACTAATGATGAGACCTGAACTAAAGGACCTTATTTGTTCTTTGCTGATGTTGGTAGAGAAAGTATTCCTTATCTTAATTCCTTGATGTGACAATGCACTGAGTTTTGATGTGATATTACTCTTAATAATCTTAGATTATGTTATTTTGTATAATTATTTATAAACATATTTTTATTGTAAATGTAATTATATAGTAATTGCAAACTACTTATACTCCAACTGGAAAGTGTGATCCCAAAAAAGAAGACTGGTTGGCTAGTAGGTGATAGATTGGGACTTGTCAATTGGCAATATAAAAATGAGGTAAAGTGAGTTAATGAACTTCCATGTAAGGTGCAATGCAATATTTTAAAAATATATTAAATCCCAAAGCAGGTCTTTAGTCAACAAAGCTTGGGGAAACTTGGAGAGGAACAGTGGACTTACACAGAGCATTAATTTTATGATATTCCAGCTTGCTCAAAGGTCAAGTCCCTGGCCTCATGTCCAGTTGCACTAAGATTGCACTGAGCAGTGCAAGGCAGTGAAGAGTCTGCTCTTAATACAATCATATCCCTGTTATTAGAGACTCGTAGTCCCTTCCCATTGCAGCCACATAATGTTAAATCAGGAACAGACAGTTTTTACAGCACTCATTCCCATGATTCCGCCTAAGAGAGCTATTTCAAGGTGGTCCCAGATTGAGAAAGATCAAAAAGAGATTTAAGAGCCTGCTCTGGAATAAACCACAATCACAGATAGCTCAGAGTTCTTCAGCAATGTGTCAAAATTTGAGTGTGCCCCCTGGGAACATTCAAACTTGGACAGTTCTTCCATATGAAGGCAAGTTTCCAGAGGAAAGCTTTGGAAAAGTCAGTGTACCTTCTTTTTTAATGGTGTCAGTTCCGCCACTGTCTGGTTCTGCCTTGAAAAGATGCCTCTAACCCTCGTGTTCCTGATCACTGGTTCTTCCAACCTGTTATAGTTGCAGCCAAAGTTGACCAGCATACTCTGTCTCTTCCTTCTCAGCAATAGCTGCAGACCTGGCTTTCTAGGACTTGAATAGTCATTTGCTGTCCCTGGCCAACTTACTCCTTTTCTTGTAACTATAACTTGTCTTGACTGTAAGTGGCATTCAATGTCCAGTCTGGACTGTTCTAATTTTCCAAGTATTTCTAGTCCAGTTGAGAAAGCAGTCAGCATCAGCACACCTTACTTCATTGCTACTGCTTTTCCAGCCTTTTCCTGGTAAGGCTCTTAATTTTATGAAAGCAGAAATCGAATGCTTTTGGTACTAACTGATCTGTATATCACCCAGACTAATGTCGCTTCATGTTTCCATTTCTATGGCTTTCTCCATATAATTGAAATTAAAGATCTGTGCTTATTACTACTGTCAAACAAAAATCACCCCTTCCACTATTCATGTTGTAAAGGTTAGGCTAATGACTTCAGAGGAGAAAAAGAATTTAGGTAGCTGTGTGGGAAGAATTGGTTCAAAGTGAGAAAGCTCAATATGTTGGAGACAAAAATCCTATCCTGCATAGGATTACTGTTTTAAGATGTCCCCCAGGGCAGGACCTTACTTCATCACCCATATTGTTCCCAGGAATATATGATTGATTTACCCATATAATTGTGCTCTGACTGCAAGAAATGTGTTAAAGACTGTGAGAAATGCTCTTTTTTAACTTTGTATTTTAACATTAAATGTGGTGTAAAGGCAACTTGTTTTTTAATGTAGAAGGCACTTGAGCTTCTATCCAGAAATGTCAGAGTTTGGGTTTGAAATATGTATTTCTTTCCTGTACTGGTGTCACAAGTGCTGAATTTGGAATTCATACTGGAAGAATTGTTTGTAAATGTGTGTACGTGCAAATAAAGATATTAATATACTTCTGTGTAGTGATAGAATTATAAAACTTGATGCAAAGGAGGGTAATGGATTTCAGTATACTTAAGTAATTATTGAATGTTTAATTCAGAATTTAAATACTAGCCTATTTTTAAAAATTAAATCCTTTGTAACACTATTGGACAGTCAACTGTATGGAGGTAAAGTGCTAAAGAAGCAACAAGACTTTAAAAATAGAAGAATGATGCTGTTTATAGTTTTGAGGTAGCTAATTTCAGATCCTTAAACAGACCTGTTTCTTTGAGAGTAGATCTTAAATCACTTTATGGAAACTAACATCTGTAAAAGCTTTCAATGTGGGTATCAAAGCACTTAGCTATCCCAAAGCATCAGTTTTTTCTTGATTAGAATATTTCTCAGAAAATTATTGCAAATAGGACTGCATAGCAATCTTGTTCATGTAACATTACATGTTTTAGTAACAAACATTTCTAAAGTGTTATTTAGATTCTGCTTTTTTACAGTCTTTTTCCTTGAAATTTTTTGTAATATCTTGTATTAATTCCAGTCTGTCAATTGAATTTAAATCCCTTTTTTCTTACACCTCTGCTAGAAAGTACCTCAATATGCACAAAGAAATAAAGCTATATCTAGACTGAAATATTTGCAGAACACTTGAGGGGATTAATTATCCCACCACATTGAACTCACTTGACTGAGGTAAAGTAAATGGAAAACTTCTACATCTGGAATGTTTAAAGAAGCAGAAATTTAAACTCCTGGGTTTATTTGCATTTGACCCATGCTTAGAATTTGCCACTGTAATTGAACATGTGATAGACATGAAGTGTGCTAAGTGACTTCTGTGTGTTAGTGCTATAATAAGCACTGTTCTGTTTCATAGCCAAATTCTCTTCATCAACAGAACATTTTAAAAGTTTCAACTGCAAAATTATAACAACATTTATGTTGGAAAAAATTTAGTAAAATGCTGGTTATAGACAGCTTCATATTTCCTGGCAAGTAAGTAAAGCAGGTTGCAATATTTTTATATGAAAAATTTTCCTCTTGGAAAATGTAATTCTGCTGAAATAAGAAATCCCAGTGGGGAAATGTCAATTTCAATGCAGATTTTTTATTTTACAATTGGGATAATCAAAACAAAGCCCTCCACATTTCAAGGTGACAGTCTAAAACAAAGATACCTTTCAGTTTCAAATAATTTGTTTTAAAAAGAAAAGAAAAGAAACAAGTAAAAATCCTCAGGTCAAGTTATGCAGGAACTTTTGTTCCACATCAGAGGTGTGGTAATTTTTCACTTTGACAATTTTATTTTGAAACTTCTCAGAGTTTGTTGTCGTGCTCTTTTTGATATTCCAGTTTTTCATTCTGCTTTAAAGTAGAAACTAATTTCCCATGGAGCACAATTTTGTTTCCCAACCAGGTATACAAGAGACCAATCAGTGAAGATTTTCAATAAGAATAAGGGAGAAATACTTTATGAGCATATGTATATCAGTTACAGTTGCCTGTTTGATCTCCTGAGCTCAGGAGAAAACGATGTCATTATCAGACGTAGAGCTCCTCATAGTACCTTTATAAGCAATATTACACATGTAGCTCTTTTATATTTTCCTTTGACTAGGTTACACAAACAAGCACTTCAGAAGCAATTTTTTCCATGTGAGACAGATGTAAAGAGCTCACTAGCACTGTGTTCCCAAAAGGACATCATCCTGTTGGATCTGTGCCCTTCTGTCTAATTCCTTTTTCTTGTCTCATGAAATTATATGCATTACCATGTGTAGTCAAGGATATAACAATCTGAAAAATTGTATCTGAGGAATCACCTCTCTTTGGTTTCCACTCCACTCAGTAAATAAGGTCTTTTGTTCATCACCAGACCTTCACAGCCACCCTCTCAGTCATCTATGAACAATGATCTACTTAACAAATAATATGTAAACCAAGCCTGAAGAGCCTAGCAGATGACCAGTCAGTTAAATTATGATTATAACTACAGTTAAGTTTTCTGTAAGAAATAAAGTACTCTCTAAATATATCTTTTACTTCACCTGATTGCTCCTATCTAGACTTCACTATCTGGCCTCCAGAAATACAGGATTATTTTTCACTTGAGCTTTAGTCTCAGATGTTTTGAGAATCTAGATATGCTGGAAAATGTATCTCTAAAAATAATACACCCGTCTCACATATTTTGGGAAGATTAGCCAGAAGAACTTGGAAATTCCACTAATTATGTTAAATAAATGTTGAACATTTATGATTTTGACTGTGGTGGTAGCAGATCATCAACGTTGTGTCTAGGAAATAACATCTAACAAATACCTTTTCCAGCACAGAAGTGATGCTAGAAACAGTATCAGTAAGCCTGGAATATACCCAGTGAGGTGGAGTACTGGATGTTATTGAAAAAGAAAATAAATCTGTCTTTGTTTCTGGAGGCCATATAGTTGAAGTATAATGCTGTAAACAGCTTGTTTCAGAAACAAGAATTTTCATTGCAGAAGATATGTGGTATTTTCCTCATTCTTTCCTAATTCACTCTGAGGGTAGACTTTACAGTAGCATCTAAGAAGCCTGCTACTAGGCATAAATAACAAGGAAGTGCCTCCTCAATCATATCATAGAAGTCAACACTTTGATTAGCCAACGTGTTTAGCAGAATGAATCAGTGAGCAAAACGGTACCTTGCAGATAGAAATTGTTCTTAAGAAAGGACTTTGGGAACAGCTTGTGGACTAACATTAAATATCTTATACACTCATACATGCCCATGCATCTTTGATTCCGGATGTAATCATTGTAAACCAGTAATTTTTCACAAAGTGCTATAAGATGGAACTAGATGAACCCAGTTCTCTGATGGTCAAGGCAAAGAAGCCTTTCAAAAGCTTCACAGTTTACAGTGTTGTGCCTATCAGTGTACAGTTGGGAAATATGTAGCTGGCTCTCAGTGACAGCATTTATACTTGGACCCAACTCTCCAGAGAGTTCATGAATGTTTTGTTTCACTCCCATCACAGCTGATGACAGTCATGTGTTTTAATTTGCTTTCTCAGGCTGGAGCGTTCAAAAGACTGCTTGAGGAAACATCTTTAAGAAACATGTGATCTGCAGAAAATGAGATGCACAACACACTTCTTTCTGTGACTTTACTACTAAACCATATATCTGCTATGATTCTGTGAGGATTTTTATGTTATTGCTAGCCTACAAAAAGAGTTTAGCTTCTTATACCACTGCAACTCTTGGATCTGTCCCAGTTCATCAGCACTGCTTGAGGAGGTAAGGAAACTGAAACTTGGGTTTTGCTTTAGTTGGTGCTCTCTTCTGTGGTTTTCAGAGGTGCTGAAGTTCAAAGAGGAGAAGTTACCTCATTTTCTTTTTCTGTAAATTATAGAAAGAAACTATCTGTATAAAGTAAACCTTACATATCTAATAGGAGCGCTAAACACAGTACATGTTTTACATTTCTTTTTCTATTACATGGGTGACACTATTCAACAAGCAGTTAAACCCTTTTGGGAAGAAGATAACATAGCTCCCTGCCATAATGCAGTAGGCTATTATCCAATTAGAAATGGTCTGATAAAAACACTTTTTAACATTTGTCACATTTTTTGCCTGCTTGTGATCCAGCCAAAGAATTTCTATCATTTTCTGAATGCAACCAAGATGTAACTAACTGTTGCCATACCAATAACTAGGAAGAAAAAGAACCTCCTCCACATGGACTACCCACACAGATCTGATGGGCACAGTCTGTGAAATGCCTTGGGAATAAAATGGTGTGGTGACTGATGGTAGGCACATGGCTGCTGCAGTTGAATCTGGCCTTAGATTTATATGTTCTGTGAGTGTGTGTATGTGCATATGGTGTAAGTGTGAATCACTGAGGCATTCTATCTGCTCGTGTTCCCAATCACATCTCCCATTTAAGTTGCTGGCTACTCTTTGTTTCCTCTGCCTATCAAACTGTACTGTGTCAGAAGAGCCTGTGGGCCTGAGTCTGGCTGTAGCTCACTAATAGCACAACTCATGTAATCCTCACAGCAGAAAAATTAATGAGATTTTTCTTTTCTTTTTGATCTGTAACTTGAACACAGTTTTGCCCATGTATCATCTTGAGCTTTTTTGATGTATGTTGTTCAGGGATACACATTCACTGATATTTGATGTTAAGATATTCATATGTTAAATGAAAAAAAATTTATACACTGCAACTTGCACTTTTTTCACTTTCAATATGTCCACTAAATTTCCTTTTAAAGCACCATTTCTTTTCCCCTTCCTTCTCTCTGTCTTCTTGGCTGTTAGATTATGAGTATCTTGGAATAGCATTCAACTATTTATGGATGATTACAGTGGGCTTAGCACATCATGAAAACTAATACATATATATTTTTAAAGGTATAAGAGTTTGAAGAAGTGTGTGAGCTACTTATTTCTTGTTTATGTTATAAAACAGTAAATAAATGAATAAATCAATCTCTGTAGTTCATAGAAAACACTCAGTAGAAAAGAGACAGCAAGGTATATAGTTCCTTAAATCTTTAAACTCTCAAAGATATTGAATTCACTACTCAGTTATTGTTATCTTGTAATGCTGATGTTGTGATATGACCTACTGCTGTGAGCAAATCTAGTTGTTGGACCCCAGCATTGCAAAATTAGACCAGTTCAAGTCAAAACAAATTTTGTATGAGAAGAGAGGATTTCTGAAAAATGAAAAGGGAAATCCCATGCTGATTCATTTTCACATCAATCAAAAAAAGCTTAATCTGAAATAAAATATAATTTGACTGCAGGCTATTTAAGACTTTTAAGCCTTCCTTATTTTAATCTAAAATAATTATTTTTTTTTTCCATTTTGAAAGCATAAAAAGCAATGATTTTGGCCTTTACAAAATGAAAATTGTAAAAATGTTTTGACATTTAAAAATTCCCTTGATTTTTCAGCTTTTTTCATCAGATTCTACCCACATTTGTAAATATCTTTTGCTATGTGTGCCCCTTCCCCTCATTGAAAATGCCATGCAAAAGATAGTAACTTCACTGTTCATAAAGCATGTACACCGATTTTAGCAATGGAATCATACTTTTATGTACACTTAAGTGTCTGCAAGGTTTCATAAATCATGTTCCAATGCAATATATACAGTCATTTTATATGTGTCTAATGCACTGTTTATTGAATTCAGGCTTTTATCACTCACGAATCATTCTACCCACTGAAAACTATGGGGATTTTTATGCAGTGCTTTGCTAGTAACAGGACTATTTTCAATTATGTTTGCTAATGAAAATGTCTTCTAAGATATTTGATAGGAAAATATCAGAAGTTTAGGTTGGATCTGCCTCTTTGTGTTCTGATCTCATGTTCTCGTTTCCTGCTTGATGTGTTTCCCTCTGTGAAAATACAAACTTGCTTGTTGCTCAAATAGCTTTAACGTGGGACTGTTCTGTCTTTCTGTTCTGTTCTGAACCTTCTGTCTGAAGGTTCTGTTCTGTCTTTCTCCAAGCTGTATACCATTCACCTGTATTTATCTAATGCCTTCTTTAACACTTCTTGCAAAAAGTACCTCATTAGAGATTTACATATAAATATCTGAAGAATGCAGTAAATGGTGTATAGCAGTACAAGCAGTTCGTATTTTCCAGGGCATAGAATCGTAGACTCATAGAATGGTTTGGGTTGAAGGACACCTTTAAAGGTTATACAGTCCAAATTCTCCTGCAATGAGCAGTGAGGTCTTCAAGTAGAACAGGTTGCTCAGAGCCCTGTCCAACCTGACCTTGAACATTTGCAGGGACGGGGCATCCACCACCTCTCTGGGCAACCCGTCCCAGTGTTTCACCAAAATATGCCTTCCTTATATTTAGTCTGAATCTACCCTGGTTTAAAGTCATTGCCTCTTGTCCTATCACTCAAGGTCATGAACTTTGAAGAATTTATTCCTTGTGGAGATAAGTAAGACTGCTCTTGTGGAAAATAAACGCAATATGTAGCTAAGGATCCAGCTCTCCTCTGGGACATATGCATACTGCTTTGTCCAATTTCAGTAGAGCTTACAGAGTTGTAGAGGAGTATTAAATAACCCTAATTAATTGTAATGATTTTTAAATTAATTTTACCTGTGCTGTTCCAGTTAGAAGTCCCAGTGCAGAACCTTTGATAGTGGCAGCTCAAGCAGTAGAAAGACATGCGTCTCTTTTGTCACCTGGTATAGTCATCACAGTACATGCATAGCAACTCTCTACTGAGGCTAAAGGGGAAAAAATATTAACTGCAATTTCTCTGTGTTGTGCTTGTAGTAAGATTTTGCTTTTTCATAGGAAATTTCAGCTGAAGACAGAATCTGCTGCCTCTACAAGGCCTTCTAAGTTATGCCAACATGGGTAGTAGGGGCCAAGAACTAATAGAAAACCCATCCCACACTATACTGGCTTGAATCAGGATCACTGAATGCACACCTCTTCTGCTATTTCCTGCACCACAGATGATTACACAATATCTGTGTGTCTGTTCTCCTAATGGCACACACAATTGTATAGGTTGAACTACAATATAATCTTAAACTAACTTTACACAGTTAATAAAAACTGAAGTCTTTTCAGTTATGACAAAAGGACTTTATTGTCAATGCAGAAGTATTTCCCTTCATAAAAGTGAACTTCATAATGGGTTCAGGGTTTCACAAACGATCCCTCAAGTACCAGACTTGGTGTTATATAATGGACTTTAATACTCCTTCATACTGACTTTCTGTTTACTTAATAGAAAGCTATTTAGCTTTTGGAACTTTACAGATTTTGGCACACTAAGAGAAACCAACCTGCTTTATTAAATTCATGATTGAAGGAAATCACTGTAAACCTAATAAGATTTACGTGTTTCCATTCAGTGTCAGCAGGGAGTCAGATTAAATCAAGGCTGAAGGACTCAGCTGCATTCGAACCCTTGATCAAGGTACTAATGCTTCAATTTAAAAAGTATGACAAGATGATTAGATGATTTAAATAGCCCTGTGCTTTTTGAGATGCCTGATATCACTAAAGCAATTATTTTTGCAGTCAAATTATGGATTTCTTATATTAATGAATTGTGGGGTGGTTTAGCCCCAGCCAGTAACTAAGCACCATGCAGCCACTTGCCCCTTGTCAGTGGGGTGGGGAGAAGAATCAGCAAAAGATAAATCCAGTGAGAGAGGAATAAAACCTAAGAAAAAACAAGTGGCGTACAATATAATTGCTTGCTCCTACTGATGGACGCCCCATGATTTCAACATCTGTGTTGATCTAGAGCAATTAGGGATTTGTTACCTTTTGAGGTCCTGACCCGTAAATAAAGCTGAAGTACATCTAAAAAGAAATAGTAATTTAATCTGCATTGAATATTTGGAAGAATTTTCTTGTACCATCTGAGGATTGAGTTGTGTTAGTTGGTATGCTTTCATGAGGGATGGCCCAAAGGCTGCCTATGAAGTTCTACAAACTGACTTGTCCACTTCTTCTTCCAAGATGAAACCAGTGCTGTACCAGTGCTATTAGTACCTGTTAGAGATTATGAGACTTGTAGTCAAGAATGGATGACTGAAAGTTTCAATACCATCTGCTGGATTTAGAAACACATCCATTATCATTTTAATGGAATGAAATATATCTTCAGTCTACTCCAATTCATGCAAAATACGCTTAGATTTTTGGCCACTAGCCTGCTGCTGAAGAAATCCAGGGGCATGAATTGAAATTTTGGCAACCCTATTTTCATGAGCTGCATGTGGTGAGAATATTGAAATCAGTCAGCCAAACTATGGTTCTGATAAAGCACACACTCTGAAATCCAAGGTGATTAATATACCTTTTGCCTCACTATGTGCAAGCCAAAACTGTGATCCCTGACAGTCAGGCTGGGACCTAAAAACTGTAGATAATGGATCTATTTGTAATCAAGTCAAAAAATAAGCCAAGCATTAAGGAAGATGTTGGGTACACAGGATTACAAACTCACATAGAAGTTATCCAGACTAAGTTCTTTTTTAAACCACATTTTTTCTTCCTGTATGAGCTGAGTGATCTTTGCCGGCTTTGTAGGTTTTCAGTGCTGTGCAGCTTCTTCCAAAAAATGATCAGCACTGCTGTAAAATCAAACCTGGCTTTGGCAACAAGGTATTGCTTAGTCCTTACTGGGACTAAATGACAATCTAGGACACTAAAAGCTGGCAGTAAATAAATTTTTAGACTTTTTATTATAGCATAGGCACCTTTCAGAAATTTTAGCCTGTATCTTGTACTGGACTTCATGCACAGGCATCAAACAGTTGTACAAGCAAATGGTCAAGATCTAACCATGTGGTGCTAGAATTATTCTGTAGTGAAAGTGGTAATGGGAAACTGCTTCCTGGGTTTTCACCCAGGGTACAGGAAACCCCAATACTCAGTCAGCTGAGGTGGATGTGGCAGGTAGAGAAGATCACAGATCAACACTTCACTGGGGTAGATCACTTCCCATGGGGAAGGCTTATATTAAGAGGCATATTGTTGATAATGTCATGCAATTGTCTGAACTGTAATCACACTGTGCCTGGGAGATAAGTATTTTCCCGTTGCTCTTAGCAAAGTGATAGCTGAGAACCCTCCTTATAACTTTTCGGGTCACTGAAAGCTGTTTTCCCTTTAATGAACACCTGAAAAAAGTGATAGGCAGATGGACAAAATGATTCTTCAACATATATTACTCAGGACTCTGTAGTCAAGAGTTCTTTAGTGAAGCAAAATGTTGAGGGCTGTTATAAACTGTCAGCCTTATCCTCTACTGGTATTTGCCAGTTAACTGTGGCTGTATAATGTTATCGGGCTACTGTACTTTGAGAACGTTGATATATAGAGATAAGAAGTTTCCGTCGTTTATCCCAATCAGATTAGAGTAATGGCAGTCTTAAATACAAATCCTCCCTGTAATTTCAAATTTTATGGGTGCACAGTTTTGTTTGACTAATGTGGTCTGTAATGGCTGAACCAATAAAACACACATATCGTACTAGACGCAGTTGAGTGAGTATTGACTGACCAACTGCAGCTCACTGGCAATAAATTCTATATGGTTCAGGAGTCTTAATTGCTGAAGTGTCCTAAAATGTGCAAAAATGTCTTTTATGTAATGCAAGCATACATAAGTGATTTATTCTAAAAGTAGGAAGCAAGAAATTATATATCTGTGTACATATATACACACATGTATATATATAAAATACATGGTATGACTGAAAAAAGCGTCAAGGGTAAAGGGACATGTGTTGAAAGGAAACTCTTTATTTTTTGAGTAAATCAAGAGGGGGGTATTTTGCAAAGCCATCTAGTGAACTGGTTGAGCTTTCTAATCTTTCTGTAGGCTACTGACTACAAACCAAAATGCTTATGTGTATGTTCTGTTACAGGCCATGAAACGTGTTTGTGTAAAATCTGTTTAATGATGAAGGCCTGGTAAAGGAATGTCATCTCTTTTTGCATGAATTTCCTATACACATGAACGCCTTTTCTGAAGCAGTACTCTCGGCTAAGACTCTGCAGTGACTGGCCAAACTCACACAAAGGAAGATAAGACAACTTCTGAATGGCAGGTGTCAGCAGTGTAGGCAGCTGCGTGACGTGTGACTGACATGGAAGGAAGGAGCAGGCTGGTGGCCAAGACCTCTAAGCAACGATGTGCTTGAGGTACGTGTGAAACACTGAATTTGGTACTTCAGTAGTGGGGCTGCTCTGACCTGCTTAGTGGTTACACATATGGAATGTGTCTGCAAGTACCAGAGATAAAGCTGGAGCAATGTGAGACCGAGAAGCACATGTGCATCCATAGCACTAAGCTCCCTTAGATAACTTGAATGGACTCCAAAGTCAGAGAAACTCATGTCTGCTGTGATAAAAGTGCCAAATGACTAAGGACTAAACTGATAACTGGAAGTACAGAGGCACAAGTTGGGCTTTGACATACTTAGTGGTCATCATAACCTTGATGCTAACCTCTCTTTCCATAAGCATGGGAGCCCAGTGACTCCCATGAATAAACTCTACCAATGAGAATACTGCTTCTGTCTCTTCAGATTCATACAGGCACTCAGGCTCATTGTTCAAGAGTTTTTCAGATGCTAACTGCTAATTTACAGGGAGATAGGAAACTGCTGTGACTGTCAAATAAATAACAATGGAAGATTCTAAAATGCTAGGCATTAGCTTATCTCTGGGGCTTGCAAACTACCCAGTGGCACACAGACTTCCAGGGCCTGTAGGAAACCACAGGCTGCATGCTCCCCTAGCCAATCTCCTCTGCTATCTGCTCTCACGGATCATTATTCTGCCTACTGACTCCTTGAGTGTTTGAGATTTTAATCTTTAATGTCTCTACATGTTGCTTTTTTGTGTGTAGTGCCAATAGTAATGGATGAAGTGTCTTTTTTTAGTAAGTTACCATGTTTGTTTATGCAATATAATACCTGTATGGGGCTGCTCTGAATATTTGGGTTTTTTTTTTTCTGCTGTGGAAGATCAAAGATCATTGTTTACTGGCACATGATGTCCACCAATGTTAGTGGCATTCATAAATTAATAGTCTTACCTCTAAATCCAGAAAACCTTGTTCTTCCTTTGTTTATTACCTTAATGCAGAGTTAAAACACCTTCATACCTTTTCAAAAACCATGAAGGGAATCCTTGTCTAATAGTGTGCACTTCCTTTCAGAGACATTGTTTCATGGTCTATGTTGGGCAACTTTTGCAGTTTAGCATAGGGTTGCTTCTACAAGCTCCTCTCATATTGTACCTATAGGTGTTTAGCTGCTCCCGAAGGCTCAGCATCCTACATTTCTGAAAGCACTGCATTTATTCTAGCAATAGCAATTTTGCTGTGCAATTGGCCTGTTATTACACTTCATCTGTTGAAATAAGCATGCAGGTGGAGAGATGCTACAGGTCTTCTCTGTGCTAGAAGTGGCTGAGAGGGTAAGTGGAGAGAGAAAAATTGCTATTTTTTTAGAGTGTTCACAAAAATTAGGAAAAAAGAACCATATGCTCAGATAAAAGTTGAAATCTCATTAGTTCAAACCTGCATGGCAATGAGGACATTGCAACCCCATCACCTACATCTTTCATACAAAGTTAGCTAATAAAACAAGGATAGGAAAAATGCTACACATCTACTTGCTTTCTGGCAGTTCTGAATGCAAACCAGACCTGTTAACATTCAAAGCGGTTATTTCCTGTCAAATGCTGTCCCAAAGAATTCCTGCAGAGAAGCTTTGTTTGTCTATGGAAAGGTTTGGGAGTTAATGGCTACTAGACAAGAAGTTGAGGCTCCTTAGTGACTGTAAATCAGTCCCATCTTGTTAATGTCACTAAAGCTATGCTAATTTATGCTTGCTAAAGTACTCAAACTTGCCAACAGGCACCTGGTTAAATACCTATGTTTAACCTGCTGGAGTTGCTCTGAAGCAATTAAAGCAGCAGCCACTCCATTAAATGTGGAAGGGTTAAAGTGTCACGCAGTTCAAGTCCATCTCTCATTAGGGTCCCAGGGAGTGCCTTCTGTACGTTCCCCTCCCAGTAAAGCCTCTGATGGAAGTATGAAAACAGAGTACCACATGCCCTAGGAGCAACTGAAGGAAGCTGAGACTTTGTCCTGCTCTGCCTTGTGCTGACTGATGGAAACTTCCTCTGCTATTTGCTTCGCAGTCCTTACCTCGCTTTTCTCGACTTGCCATGTCTCCTTGGTCTCTTTCCTTCAGCTCTTGAGTATATTTTCTTTCTGTTTATCATAACCACAAAAAAAAAAAAAAAAGCAAACCCACCTGATGTTTGCTGCTGCTAACTCTGCTTACATACTGCATGCTTTTTCTCTCCTGTGTATTGTCTACTTGGATTGTAAATGCTGAATGCTGTTTTTAGCTAAGTGCTGTACAAATAATGGAGGCACAATCTTGGTTTGTCCTCAGGCATTACCATAATAAGAAAGGCATTTCAATTGAGTGCAGTATCATAAAAATGTGCCTGTTCTTAATGAGTAATTGTCTTTCTGAGTTCCTACCAGTACAAACAAAGCAAGGAGAAACCAGAATACTCATTATGAATAATACTTCAGGACAATCCTGCAATTTCATTGCCTTTTGCAGTCTAGCAGACACTTCTTTTCCTCACAAAATGTGCCCGTTTAATAGCAGGTAAAATATTACCATGAAACAGAGCAAAAAGAGAGTCTAATGTGGCAAGTTGATCTCTTGCAGGATTGATGACACAAATGATAAAAGAAACATACCAAGTGATTAGATTAATGTTTAAAATAACATATTACATTAAGGAATAGTTACAAAAAACCACCAAGACCTAGTCCTGCAAACATGCACAGTAAATTGCTGGGTTTGGTTTGGTTTGGTTTTTTTTTTTTCTTTCTTGTTAGCATCCAGTTTTCTGTCTTTATTTGCAACATCACCTGCACAGATTCTGCTGGGGCTTTATATGGGTTGTGAGATGTCATGGAAGATTTTGATTGTTTGATAGCAAAGTTTCTTGTGTAGGCCAGCAATTGCAGTGCTGTTCTTCCAACAACAAATTGTCTGTGGAAAGATTTAGCCTGGGCAATGTTATAAAAAAAAGTTAGAGTTGCCAGTGTAGACACCTACATGGAAAGGGAATTCAAATGTGGATTATTTTTACAGCTGAAATCAATGTACCTCTGCTATCTCTATTAGATGGACATATGAAACATCTCACCTCACTGTAAACATCTCCTCACTGTAGATATCTGCTTTAAGCAAGTCATACTACTCCTTTCATGGTCAATGGAAAGAACTGCCCTATTTTAGCCATTTCCTTTCAGATGAGATTGATTACATCTGTAAGTGCCTGTTTCTCCCTCTTGACTGTAAAGGCCATCTAGACTACAAACTCAGATGGGGATGTTTACAGTACAGATATTTGCATTTGATCACCTGAGTCCTTCGCTTGGTGTTGGGTCTGTCAGGAGTGAAGAAAATGTACCTTCTGAAAGGCTTCACTCAACATGCACCCATTTCTCCTTTTGTGCATCCCAGGCCTGAACCAGAGCTGGGTCACAGCTTCTGAGTTTAAGGCAAAACTCGCAGTAAATGGGAAGGATGGTCAGGCCAGGGTCTGCAGCACAAGAACAAACAGGGAAAGGATGGAAAATCTAAAGGGCTGGGCTTAGTGGTCCCACAGTCTCACTTCTCTCATCTGTCATTGCCTCACCACATGCTCTGACACCTCCCTTGGCTGCAGCCAGCAGCCTGGTCTCAAGCTCTCTGACATAGGGAATTGATGCTCTGAGCCCATGACCTTTCTGATACCTCTGCTGATTGCTGCCTCTGGTGTCTCTGACATAAGATAGCTTTAGACTGAGCAGAAAAAGAGGCATTCTTCCAAACCAGGTGTTCTCAGGGATAGGTCCTTTTTCCTCATTTATCTGTCCAGCTGCAGTTTTTATTTGCCACTTGTTTGAAAGACTGTGATAAGTGGTAATTGGTACAAGATAGTACAGGCAGGCATCTGACTCCCTTAGTAACGAAGAGGATGAAATAATGTGAAGTAATTTGCTTCCCTTCAGAAACTTAATTCTATTTACAGACCTCCCTGTCATTTAAATAACTAATCTCAGAAGGTGGGACATAGCTTGGGGTTATGGGAACAGCTAATTCCTGACTGCCACTTGCTCCTTGTGAAGAGTAAATCCTTCATGGTTCTTTCTTTTTCTGTCAAAGATACTGGAACATTATATAATATGAATAATAAAAATTACATCCTTTTTATTTTTGAGGTAGTAGTAGGCCACACAAAACAGTGCAGGAGAGGAATTATTATTATTTTGTGTGTCTGTGACAAAAAACCCTGTGGTAATTCTGGTTGGAATTACATGATGAATCAACTTTTCAAAGAATAGTTTCAGAGGAGGTGGAAAGGCCTAATATATTTGTTTAAATATTAAAAGAATTACATATACCACCTTTTAGTATGAAGAAATCCTTTTGTTTTGCAATTAATTAAATTTAAAGATTTTTTTAAAAGCTTTCTTTAATTTTTTAATCCTTTGAGATTCCCCAAACAAAAAAGAAAACAACATGTTTTGTTGCTGAACCAAGTCTGAACCAGTCTTTTCCACCAAACCTAAAAGGCTATTATTCATAAAATTGTACTTAGAAAAACTGGAAAGAGATGAGAGAAACACTTTTTCCCCAGGCTCCTTGGAGACCAGTGAAGCTGCTAGTAACTTGCTTTAATGCAGACCTAGGAAAAATTCTGCCTACCCACACAGCATAGCTGTATTTATCTGAACATATTCTTATTACTTTGCATTGGATACAATTCATTATTTTGCACCTGTGGTGTTCTGTGTCATACCATTACATCACATTAGCCTTGTGTTTGACATCAAACTGATGCAACGTGATACATTAGGAATTTAATCAGAGCTATTTTAATTAGGCAAGATATGTTATTCACTTCGCGAATATTTGCTTTGGGTTGCCTGTAAAAGATGTAAAGTACAGGCACCTAAATGCTCCTGGCTAAATGTCAGATGGGGTATCCTGCACTCTGCTGATTAATTACATAATATTTAGATCATTTAGCTAATCTGTTGAATGCATATCACATAGTTACTGAAAGATTTCAAGGCTGCAGGCAGACTTAAGAAATGAATCATCATGTACAGTACAGTCTTCATTACTCATTGCAGAAATGCAGCATCCTTAGCTACTAAGTTTGAACTGGTAGAGGTGCAAATGGCAAGGTTACCCTGCCAAAATTGCTTGCTGTCTATTTTCTGCCTATTGGAGGATTCACACAGAGCACGGTGAATAAATATTCTGGCTTCTTCTCAGTGGGGCAGAGACTGATGCCTGAGGTACTGATGAGGAGGTAAAGGAATGGTAATGCTTGCCCAAATGGAAGAAATTTTAGGTGTGCTAGAGATTGTGCACACCTCTGGGGTTTGGGGGTTGAATGTTATTTGGTATTTTTTCCCCTTCCTATATGTTGAAAGGTCAACATTATCACCACCACCTATTGTCATGGCTTGAGTAGCTTATTTCATTTCTAGAGTGTGTTTTTTCAACCTATTAGCAGCAATTAAAAGTACCAGTTGACTTCTAAAATGGTCATGATTTTTACCCCTCCCATATCTCTGAGGGCTGGAGCTGGAGGTTTATTGAGTTTCTTGGGAATGGTGGAGGAGAAAAGGTTGTTTGGATCTATTTTAAGAAAAATATCTATGAACATGAAAAGGAAGCTTTGCTAAACTCCAGCTCATTGATGTTCTGGCTCATCAGGTGTGGGCTGGAAGCTTTAGGCTTGTAGCAAAGTGCTTTATGAGGTCTTAGTAGACAAAAAGGTGAAAAGCAAATTACAAATGGTATGGAAGAAAGTCAGATGGGCTGGGAAGGCAAAAAAGAGATCTATTTAGTTCTCACGATTTAGCTGATCAAGGCAACTCCTCACTCACATGTCTGTGGTAAGAAATGGCATGAGCATGTGGCACACTATCACAAACCAATTAAAAATAGTAAAACCTTTCCTCTGGGATGCAGCCAGGAGACCACAAAGCAACATTCTTCTCCACATCTCTCTCACATCACTGTTGTCCTCTGCTATCAGTGCTCAGGAGCCTTGGGGGTTGTCCAGCCCTCAGCTCCCTTGATGGGAGGACTTGTGAGTGCTTTCCCTAGCTGATGCAGCGAAAGTCAGCTGGAGTAGATCAACATCTATCTACTCCTGGTTTTTTTTTTCTTACATTCTCTGCCTGAAGCAGATTAAGGACCATTTCTGCTATCCCTCTGTCCCCTAACCCTCCAAAGGGGGTGGAAACAAACATCTGAGGTTGGAGTGATAGTGTCTTATCTGCTTCAGCCACTTTCTCGGTGAATATCCACTCTTTCAGGGTCTGAGGAGTATACAGCAAAAAAGCAGCATACATCTCCTCCTCTTGGTAAAAAATTCCTGCCTGTGGTCAGGACCTGAGTTTTATATCTCATCTGAAAGATAACACCTCCAGGAGAGCATCTTGGGAGAGCAATTTAGTACTGAGTCAGAGGGAAGAGCATGAGTCACTGCAGCTTTTAGATTTTTCTTGGAAGTTTCTCACTAAAGCATTGACCCAGCCTGACACTGTTTAGTAGATGACATCAGAGAAACTAGAGTTTGTGGTAGATAAAGACTAGGATCCTGGAAAACTGGTTTGAAAAGAGTGGTTGATTTTTCTGTGGGGCAGTTAAACAGTCTTTAATTGGGGATGTTCATCATGCAGTTACTGTAAAGCCAACTAAACCACCAAAGGGGAAAAAAAAAAGAAATCTGTAGGGAAGACTGATCAGAAATCTTGAGCTGCTGAGTCGGATACAGCATGTGTCACTTTACAGACTGTTCCTTCCTTTAGCGATGGCACACAAAGTGAACTCATTATAACTGAGTTGTATTTGGCTGGAAAAAGTGCCTTCTTCTTTTTATTTTTTGTAATCTTACTATGCAGCTACCTGTTTCTTGCAGCAAAGTTGCCTTCAATCCTGTGAAGGATCCCCTCATCAACAGAGAGACGTCAATGGCAGTGCCAGGTTGTCATTGTGGAGTGGTTCTCTGGTCATTATCAGTGAATTGACAATGATTAGTGACTCACTGTTGCTCATTCTTAATTCAGCCCACTCCACCAGTGCTTGTACTGCCTTGTGGGAAGCAAATCGAAGCACATGCACAGGAAGAATTCTCAGTGCTGTTTGGCTGGCAGCCTTCCAGAAACCTCCTTTGCACTGTAGCCGTTGTCTGCTACCCACAGAGTTTGCCGTCCGGCTAAAGCCTTTGTTCCAGCCCTAAGGGTACTTTAGAGGGCAGACACCCTGCATTAATGCCAAGTGGTGCAAAAGATAAAGATTATTTAAGCCATCGATGTAGGAGATGTGCATGGGTGTGGTACAATGCTAGTGCATATGTCAATGAAAAATGGACCTGACTGTACAAGTTGATTGAGTCAGGCTCCTGAGGAATCTCCCTGTGCTGAAGAGATCACCTCTTGTGGGCCACAGTGGTACCTACATCAGCATCCCTAAGAAAAGACCTGAAACCAGAAAAGTTTATTCAAGCTTCTTTTCTGCTGCTGCAGGCTCAAAGGCACATGACATGCAGAGAACTGTAGGTGTGCAAAAAACTGTAGTTGCTGTGCCATGCCTTCAGTACACTACTCCAAGTCTGTTCAAAATGCAGATGAGGCTGAAGAGTGATGCGGTTCCTGCCTGGCCCATGAGCCTTGGATCACCCCAGTTAGATATAGAAGAACTTAAACAGCCTGTAGAAAGAAGTCCCTTCACCAGGTATCATAATTGCATGAGATCAAGAAAGGAGAGCAGAAGGGCAGTTGAGAAATCAAGGAGGGTTCAGCTGCACAAGCAGGACTTCTAACAGCTTGAGCTGAAGAAGCTGGAAATGAACTTGACAGTGGAAGTATCTGAGACTCGCTGTGGGTGGCTCAGGTCACTTAAAATGCTGTAAAATATGTCTCTTTCTTTTGTCTCTAGAAAATGTACCTTACTTCTGCCTCTGCATACCAACATATTTCCACCATGAAGCTAACCAACAAAACCTGAGCTTCCACTATGATTAAGCACTCAAGGTTCAAGCAACAGGAAGCCAAATATATTTTCAGCTTGCTATTCTTTAAAAGCTGGAGGGAAGCAATATGTGCCTATATAAATGGCAGCCTTTCCAGTCTAACCCTCATATTTGAAGCAATAGCTATCAAACCAAACTGAAAGCAAAAGCATGCTCAACAGCTATATGTTCCACAGCATTATCTCTGGAAAGGAAGAGAATTCCTGGTCCTTGGATGAATTTATGAAACAAGGAAAAGTATTCTATGATCATTTTGAAAAAAAAATAAAAAAGGTATGTCTGATAGGGTCTCTTGTCTATGACTTTGTTCTTCATGCCAAACATATTTTGTCACATTTGCTCTCATTGCTTTGAGCTGTTTCTGGCAAAACTGGGCAAGTTCTGCTTACTGCAGCTATACGTCTTGAACAGACACGAAGTTGTTTATACGTAATGTTTTGACGGATAGGATGAAAGCTGGCATTTCAAGGCACACTTCAAACGTTTGCATCCAGGGCTCTTGGCACATTGGTGCATCCTGCAACAAAAATCATTTTGCCTCAGCAATGTGAAAAACTGCAGCTATCTTTAATAGGTGGCCATCCACATAGCTACTTGTCAGGCACTCTGTCTAGGTGCTCAGGCATGTGGTCAGAGTGCCTGGACAACTGGGTAGCATGTCCCCTTTACTGTGCAAGGCATCTTTCTGTGGCTGAAGAAGGCCACACTTGCTAGGCTGAGAAGCAAATCCGTTACTCTAAAGATGACAGGATACCCCCAAAAGACTTTTGGACATCTCTCTGGTGTCTTTATTTAGGTTTTGAATTCCTGTGGTTACCATTAGAGTTAAAACTGATCCCCTTACCCTCTGTCCTTTCTCTCACTGATGTCCTTGTTCACATGTCTTGTAGGCACAAGACACCTGGGATCTACTCTTTCATGTGCACTAATTTCTCAAGCCTTTATGCTTCCGTTTCAGGAGAGAAATGGACTGTTCAAATTTCTTATAAACTGAGGCATGAGATAACATAGGTTAGGGTTGTGTGACTTGCAGTGTATCTGGCCTCTTTGGGGTGCATGGCATGGGATATGACTCTAGGGACCTGGAGTCATTCTTCTGTGCCTTTCTGGTTAACACCAGGCTGTTGCATAGTGCTGTGGTGTGCTGCTCAATGGCACCAGCAGCTGCTCAGCAAGCCACAGGCTAGGCTGATCAGCAGTGGCACAGAGTGTGGGAGTAGGGTGAAGACCTTGGCTTTGTGTTGCATGAATGGGTAGAGCAGATCATGTTGCTAGGTAGGAGTCAGCCACAAAACTTGTACGACATGTGAGGTGTGATGGGTCTACCAAAGGCTATCGCTGCTTACTGTCAGTATCTGCTCTGTGGTTCTTCATTAGCAGCTGCAGCGAGTGAGAAACCTCAGGCTCCTGCTTTTGACACCACTTCCAGGTCACTGTTTCCTAACATCAGGCTGCACTGAGTGTCCAAGGCCATGTACTGTGTCTGTGCTTCTCAGCTTGTTAGGGCAGGCACTCCTCCTGCTGCGGTTGAAACCAAGGGACAAAATGCCCATTGAAGCTAATGAGAACATGGGTGAGCCCACTTCCCATATGGTGCCTCTCAGCCACTTGCTTAAGAAACATCTGATGTATTTTTATTCTGATCATGTGTTTGGTATAAAGATTGAGACTTGTAAGTCCTGGGACTATAGATCTTAAGAAATTCTCAAGTTTTGTATAAATATCCAGCTTTGTTATTTTGTGAGAGGACCACATGCCAGTGTGAGAACTCGTATAGTGTTGGGGGTAATTTAGAGAAGCCATCTCCTCTAAGGTACCCTTATAGCACTCTATGGCAAACCCTTTGACTCCTGTCAGTGCAGTATTTGTTTATACAAACCTGAAATGGCAGGTCACTTTGAATTTCTGGTGAATAATTGTGAAATATTAAGGCTAGCCCTTATAAGTTTTGCATTCCTGTGGCTTTTGCATGGCTTTAGGATATCTGCTGCCATGGCAGCTTAGTCACTGTGAAGCTGTAATACTGTCACCTTTGTTGTAAAATAAATTTACACTTCCTGTTTGAAACATAAACAGAAAATCTTTCATACATGTCTTTAGCCAAGACTGTCACCTTTACAGTTAAAATACTTCCTGTAATAAAGCTGCTATAACATAAAATCATTGCAATGATATTAGATCCTAATACCTATTCTCCACTGATTAGTATCTTGTTAGGTGGTCCATTTCAATTTAAATTGATCCCTGAGCTTCAGGTAGATGACCAAAATTTTAATATGACATTATAGTGGACACGATTTATCTATTATGAAAGAAGCTTACTGCTTTATGTCACCTTGACTTTGAGCAAATATATCATATTATAACTGAAATTGTTCAGAGCACAATGGAGCATAAAAGAAAAATGATCCTGGACAAGGCACAGGCACAAGTTGACTTTTATGCTTCCTGAGGACGGAGGCTCAAGGAAAGTGAGGAATATCATCTTTGTCGGTTGGATTTTACTCTCTGTAGTTGTTTGGGGAGTCTTCCAAGGCTCATGGATTGCACTGAGTGGACTGGATATAAATAGCGTACGGTTTAGGAAAGATGCAGTAAACAAAGATACGTTCCCAAAACTTATTTCTTTTGTAGTAAATTGCTGACAAAAGCAGGGACCAGCTTGTGGTTTTGTATGCTAAGAGTAACAGTTGGGAAAAATATTCTTGTTTTCTTGTTTCATAATGGCTATATTTCCTGTATCAACAAGGGGTCAATAGAGGAAAGGAATAGAACTGCACAGTAGCTGTGCTATTTATAGGAAACCAGAGTGAATTTAATATAATTTATTCTATTCAGGATAAAAATCAGTATCTATCTCAAATGGGCAAGAACCTATCCTGAGTGGACAAAAATCTTCATTTACTTCCATTGCACCCACAGTGATTTCCCACTCTACTGCCTAAAGCTCATTCTCCACGGTTAATAATAAACATCATCGACTAAATGACTGCAGTTCCTCTGCTAGAATCACAAGCTATTGCTTATGTTCCAGTCAGTGCTGCTCTTCCTTCAGTGTATTCATTCACAGTGCACTCTGCATTACCAAATCCTCTCCTTGATCACTAACTTCAGCTGCTATCAAACTCACTTAAAGCTGTAAACGTTTCCCAAATAGTTGTGAAACACCAAATAAAGCTGTACATTGTCCTTGTGTTTAGTTAGTCCCTGCCTATTTACCACAAGGAAAAAAAAAGGACTTTGACCTCTAGAATAGAATTTCAGGGGCGATCTCATCCAGAACGTCTGAAAAATGCGTCACCTCAAGCCACTAACCAATTTAACCTTTACTGTGTTTCATACTTAACAGGGAAAACAATTCCCTCTAACTGTATCCTAAGGGTACTGGAGAGATACTGAAATCGCTTACAGTGTATTCTGGCAGATAAGGTTTCATCTTCATCTTTGGCATTCAAAGACGTTGAGTCTAATGACACTGTATAAAAATGGTGATCTCTTCTGTGTTGATTTCCTAAATGCTAATTCGGTAATGCAGAAGTTGAATGGTAGTGAGCTTCTGAACGTTGTTCATTTGTCTACTGTTAGTTTAAAAATCATTGGCTTGGCTTCTTAATAAATAGGTGGCTGAGTTAAGTCCTGGAGTGTTAACCAAAATAGTTGCTAGTAATCTGAGAAAGCCTAAAGGTTGTTTGAAAGACTTGCACATTATGTTTTCAACATGGATTCGAACACTCTTCATGTGCTCTATGATAGTCCTCCAAGTAGTATAAAATGAATATAAACCCTGAAATACCATTTGAAGTGTTTCTCAGCTGTATGCTTACAAAGCATCCATTTTAAAAGTTAATGTTAATCAAGGCTTACTTATGAGTGATAGAAAAATGCGTCAGAATAACTACTCGGTATATAGCTTGTGTAATGCTTTTATTCCACTGAAAATGTATCTCCTCCTGGACTATTTTCCACTTTTTTTGTAATCAAAGAAATAGTTAACCATAGGAGCAATAACCTTCCCACCATAAATAAAGAAAATATTTGACTTCCAAACTTGTTTTTCCTTCCTGGCAGTGCTAGGCACTCACCAGCCATGTAACATAATATAATGGCATGCTGTGCAGCAGAATGGGAATCACTTGAGGAAGACACACACTGCTTGTGTAATGCCTTGAGCACAGTCCTGTGGGGCTGTGTCCACTTGCTTGTATTGAGTCTGAGCACCCGAAATGCTGTACGCTATGTTTCTGTCTCAAGTAACTAATTAATGAAGGCTGAAATAATTAATGATGAATGTAACAGAAGCACAGTGAAGGTACTGAGGTTAACAAGTTTTTCTTATTTCTCACAATCCTTTGTGCATTTCTGATACTGAGTAAACTGCCAAATCAAGAATTGGGTAAGTATAACATAAACCCTATGAGTCTTGCAACATTTCAGTTACATTTTCGGCAATGTTAAAGTCGTGTAGTAAGTCATCAATCTGATTACAGAAGTGAGAGTGTTGCAGGTAACACCAGAAGATCCATTTTCTGGAAATAGTTGTATCTTTATGACTCCCTTTTATTAAACAGTAACACTGTCTAAAAACCAGCAAAATAATGATGTTGTTTTAGTTCAGTTTGGAAGCTGATGTCATTCTTGTCGAAGTGAATGTGAAAAATTCCAACTGGGAGGCAAGCTTTAGCATGACTTCAGCTCCTGCTCAAGTGATAGTGGAAGGTGCTTAGGATATCTCAGGAAATATTTAAGCAACTCAGTGAGGCAGGTTCAGAACCTGGAGGAAAGGGAATAATTTTCAACTCCACATCAAAAGATTTTAAAGAAAAACAAATTTTTCTTGTTATTAAAAACAAATTTCCCAAGAGCATCTGGACTTCCCGAATGTTTAGCATGTGGATGACTCACCAGCTTTATGCTAAGATACCATGCTGTTATTTCAAAACCAAAATACCAGCTTTGACATTTTTATATGTCGCACAGAGATCCATAGTCTTTCTTATTATTATGTATCCTTTCAGTTTATAAAAATCTAAAAGGAAGCTTGGATTAAGCATGATGCTGCTTTTGAATCTAGGAAGGTCTCTTTCTTACAAAAAGATTTTTCTCTGACAAAACATTTTGCAGAAAAATTGTATTTTAAAAAGCCTTTATTTTTCTTCTTTGGAGACACTTTCATTTTGTACTGAATTTCAGATTGAATTGTAATTGCTGCAGAATTTGAAATAGGAAGAAAAAAGTTATCCTTTTTTTATCAGCTATCTCAGGACTTAGAGTGGACCAAAGTCTGTCCTGAGCTATGATAATTAAAATTGTCTTTTCAGGTCTCCTCTGCTCATTGATGGAGCAATTAAAAAAATAGCCCTTCTACCACTTCTTCTCAAAAGGCCTTAACTGCTCAGAAACATCATTTTAAAGTGAGTGGGAGGGAAGGGAAGATTTGAAATATCTTTATGTATATGCAGATTTATTGGTTTTGAAAACTTTTACCAGCATGAGTGGTGTAAAGAAGAGCTGGGGCTTTGCTTTCTGGTGTCTGTATAAAAGGCAAAGTCAAATGCCCTCCATAAAGGATTTACATCTGCAAGACTTAATTTTGGCTTCTGTGACTGCGTGTAATTTTCATTCATAAGGAATTATATGTGCACAAGGGGAATATATACTTAAACACTCAGTGTTGTCATGTAATGCTAGTTATTACTTGGAATAAAATAATCTATGAGTCTTCTTGAATGGCCAGTATGAGGAAGGAGAAAGTAATTTAAGGCAAGGAAGGAAAAGTGCATTCCCCAGACACATCTATTGCTTGTAATAAACAAATAAAGAATGAGGTTGTTATTTTTGTTACAGTGAAGCATAGAGTTTCAGATAAAAAAAAAATTTAGTCTTTAGAGTTTTCCAAATCTTCAACACAGGGTGATCTTTTTGTTGGTGTAGCAGAAAGAGCAGGGCTGAAGTGTCTTCTGTAACAGCATCTGAGCATCTTTTGGTTAACTCATCTTAGACTGACATTCTGATGATCTCAGGATCAAGAATCAAATGGGTAATTAAGGCTCCCTTCCCTATCTCTATGATTTAGTTCTAAGTTTGTATTATAAAATGTGTGCATATATACCAAGTTCTGAGAGAATGACTTTCAGTGTATGGAGACTTACATCACAAATACAGGAATTCAGGTTTCTGTGTATGTCCTACATAAAATAAGAAGCTCTGAACTCACTATGCACTATTTTTTTATGATAAATTTGAGATTTTCTTCAGACATATAGGCTTCTTAATTTTACATCTCTCAGGGTTCTCTCCAAATAGAAGGAAAGCTATTTTGTTTTGTAGTTATATTTGTACCTAGTAGAGGTATAAAATTATTTCTAGTAGGTTTATTAAGATCTGTGATCATAGGGGCATGGCCCAAGAGTATGGAACCTATCAAGCAGCAGCTAAATTGTATTAATTATCCCATTTCCAAAAGGCCTTGCTCTTATACACCTAAACACAGATGTCCACAGGCCTGAATAAAACAGGTATATGTCAGAAAAGATGCCAATCTTCTCTTAAAAGGCTACATCATTTGCTGGCAGTGTCTTACCAAAGTAAGCTAAAACTTTTTAGCTAGACATTAATGTGATGGGTGGACTGTATATGCAGATATAATCATTGTAACTTCATAATGCCCCTGTTTGAGGTCATTGCTATTTTTCTATGGTTCTGTCATGGTTTAACCCCAGCCAGCAACTAAGCACCACACAGCCACACGCAGCAGGATGGAGAAGAGAATCAAAAGAGAAAAAGAGAAAACTCGTGGGTTGAGATAAAGACAGTTTAATGGGAAAGAAAAGGAAAAGAAATAATGATAATGATGATGGTAATAATAAGTATGATGATGATGATGAAAACCAAATTAGAATATGCAGAACAAGCAATTCACAATGCAATTTCTCACCACTCGCTGACTGATACCCAGCCAGTTCCTGAGCAGCAATGGCCATTCACCAGCTTTCTCCCAAGTTTATATGTTGAGCATGACATCATATGGTGTGGAATATCCCTTTGGTCAGCTGGGGTCAGCTGTCCTGGCTGTGTCCCCTATTAACTTCTTGTGCTCCTCCAACCTTCTCACTGGCAGTGCATGAGGAGCTCAAAAGTTCTTGACTTAATACTGTCCTGGGTTCAGCAGTTGCAGTCAGTTTTGTGGCAACACGGCACGCCAGAGAGAATTGAATCAGACAATGGGACTCACTTCCGGAATA
>NDXB01000452.1:95190-107203 GCA_002631895.1 Agapornis roseicollis | reverse complement strand
AGCTACAGGTTGGGCAGAGAAGAGATTCAGAGCAGCCCTAAGGAGAAGGACTTGGGGGTGGTGATCAATGAGAAACTTAACATTGGACCCGGCTTCAGTGTGCGCTTGCAGCCCAGAAAGCCAACCGTATCCTGGGCTGCATCAAAAGGAGCGTGACCAGCAGGTCGAAGAGGTGATCCTGTCTCCCTACTCTGCTCTCATGAGACCTCACCTGGAGCATTGTGTGCAGTTCTGGTGTCTTCAACATAAAAGGGACATGGAGCTGTTGGAACAAGTCCAGAGGAGGGCCACAAGGATGATTGGGAGACTGGAGCACTTCTCGTACAAAGACAGGCTGAGAAAGTTGGGGCTGTTCAGCCTGGAGAAGAGAAGGCTGCGTGGAGACCTCATAGCAGCCTTCCAGTATCTGAAAGGGGCCTATAAGGATGCTGGGGAGGGACTCTTCATTAAGGACTGTAGTGCTAGGACAAGGGGTAATGGGTTCAAACTTAAACAGGANCTATAAGGATGCTGGGGAGGGACTCTTCATTAGGGACTGTAGTGATAGGACAAGGGGTAATGGGTTCAAACTTAAACAGGAGAAGTTTAGATTGGATATAAGGAAGAAGTTCTTTCCTGTGAGGGTGGTGAGGCACTGGAATGGGTTGTCCAGGGAAGTTGTGAATGGTCCATCCCTGGCAGTGTTCAAGGCCAGGTTGGACAGAGCCTTGGGTGACATGGTTTAGTGTGAGGTGTCCCTGCTTATCGGAGGGGTGTTGGAACTTTATGATCTCAAGGTCCTTTCCAAACCTAACTATTCTATGATTTCAGTAAGTAGGGCACCAGCCCATAAAGCAAGATTAGTAAGTTTCAGCTATACAATCACCACACACATGAGCCAACTCAGAATCAAACTGTGCCCTCTTCTGTGGTGGTTTTTCTCTGCACAGCTGGATGGAATGAAAACCAGAATTAGTGAGAACTATTTATTAATTACTTAAAAATAAATAGAATGGAGCAGGAAAATTCTGTTTCAACAATCATTTTTTGGCTATTGCTACATTTTATTACTGCTATCATATAATCACAGAATCCTAGCATGGTTCAGTTTGGAAGGAGCCTTGAAGATTATGTATTTCCAACCCTTCTGCCATACGCAGGAACACCATCCCCTAGACCAGGTTGCTCAAATCTTCATCCAACCTGTCTTATGACATTCAATTTAATATTTTTCTTGTTAGAGAGATTAGCAAATCATCTACATGCAAGCAGTGCTCCAACTACCAGAAAAAATCAACATTCCCAAGTGAAAGATAAAACTGAATCAACTTATTAGCATTTATTTTAATATTATTAAAAAAAACCCCACAAACCCAAAACCAAAAACAAACTGGAAATCAATTGGTTACTATTAAATAAACAAATCTTAATACCTTCAGGGAAAAAAAAGCAAAAGCTTTTTGATTATTTTATGTTTGTTTTGTTTTAATCTCTTAGTATTTGGGTTTAGAAATCTTTTAAATAATCTCTTCAAGCAACAAACTATATTAACATCATGACGTAAACCCCATCTGTACAGCTGATGTTTTTAAGTAGGGAAACTGAAACACAAAGGTCTACCATGACTTATATAATACAACATAGGAAAAGTGTGACATTAAAGGCATGTGAAAGACAGCACAGCTGCAATCTTAGCATTAAACAAGCATTGGAAAAAGTCTTAGAGCCATTTTGAAAAAAGGTAACCCTAAGTCAATATAAAATACAGTTTAACAGAATTACATCAGGAATTAAGTTACTTAACAGTGTCTAAAAGTAATATTTAAAGCTGAGGGCCAAAATATTAATGACAAAGTCAACAGGAGTTGCACTGCAAAGCATGCTAGTATTTTCTAGAGAAAATAAGAGGGAAGAGGCCGATGACAATGCACTTCATCTAACCCTGTGGCTGCTTTCCATGTAAGAGCGGAAATTTACAATCTAGACAGGCCATAGACTCTTGAGCTGTCTTAATGCAGCCACTCTTAAGGAAATACCCAGCTCTCATACACCAGATCTAAGAGAGAAAGAAAACCCTGCAACTATCTGCACTTAAACAGATTCAAGTAGCCAGCAGCACCCAAGTTCTCAGCAAGCAAAGGCTGCAGCTCCCAGCAGAAGCTGCCTGATTGCCTCAAAAAGCCATGACAGATAGGGGTCAGCATTTTGGGCAGCTGAGACACTACCTCCTCCATTTACCTCCTCTGCCAGGAGAAGCAGCCTGGCACAGAAGTTCCCTTACAACACTAAGGCTACAATTCCACCTTAGCTGAAGTTAAGTCTGCGCTACTTCAGCCTCCACCCACAGCTGTGCTTTCCTGGCATTCATCTGATTAGGGTGTACACAAACAACCTACTCTCAGTTATTTCATTTTCTTATTTTTCACATCAACAAGATGAGGCCAAGAACTCTAATTTTGCTGGAAAACTCTTAGAAAACATTCGAGGGCACTTCAAGCCTTAAGTGTAGCCTATCCAGCTGCTGAAAAGAAAGAAAAGCAAATAATGAGCAAGCCCTTGCTTCCCCCAGCAGCAGAGGGAGGCTGGGTGGATGCTGCTTCTAAGACTGAAAAGGGATGCTTGTCAACTCACTTGTCAGTATTCATTCCCCTTATCTTAATAGCTCTGCACTTGGAACATAACAGCAGCATTGCCTGTGCACAATAGCTATGAAAGGGCTAAAACAGGCTTTCTAACAAAGTAATGCTCTCCTGATTATTTAACACATCTCTAATACTTTTCTTCTTTGCTGTTTAGCTAAATGCTCCTCTCAGCAACCTTCTTCCCTTAATGGTTTGCTCCTACGCTGGCACACACTTCATGTGAGAGAATTTTATCATCCTCACCCAGCACTGCATTAAACCAACTGTACAATTACACTGAAATCTGACAAATTTCACCTCAAACTGAAGGGCTACTCAAGCGCTTCACTTAATAAAGAGCACAATACTACACTGATTTTTTTTCCCTTTCAGATTATTTCCCTTGAAATATGATGCAACCTCTCTTCAGAATTAATGTATTGATTGATTTCAAATGCAGTTTGAAATAGTACTGAAATAAAATACCATTTTTCATGGGTGCATTTATCTTCACCATACTGAATGGCTTCCGCTGACTAAAATCTATTTTTATTTATTAGATATATATATATTTTAATGTATTTTTTATAATTTTTAACACAGTATTCAGTGTTCTATTACAGTATGTGCAAGTACTTTCAGTATTACTGTGTAAAACTCCAACCAAACACATTTAAATCTTAACTACTCTGTCATCAACAGCAATCATTTGCAAAAGCAGGACTGGGAGTGAGACAGAGCCTATTGCTCTTGTAGCATGGCTGCAACAGGAAAGGGTACAAAGGTAAGGCGCAGGGCATTCTCACCCAAGAACTTCCCCGTCTGGGCCATAGCTTAGCCAACCATGGGGTTGCCCAGCCAATGCATGGGAAGAGGATTGTGGTAGAAGCTGGAGAACACAGAAGCTACCATTAAAGCAGGAAGTAAACCCCAAGGAATGCAGTGTGGCACAAGCTACATAAAGGAAAAATAATCCACTGTAAATAAAAAATGACAACTGATTTGCTCACACCATTCTTCTCCTACCAGTTAAAATCACCAGCATTACTGCTTTTAAAAGTAAACTCAGAGTTTGATTTTAAATTTGCAGGATGCAAAGGAAGAGAATTCTTCCTTGAGAAGTAAACTTATGTCTCTTTTTTCAAATTCCTATATCAAGTACATCTTTCACTGATCAATTCAATTCATACAGATTTTAAGTCATTACGAGGTCACCATGGTTCTCCAAGTACTCTCCCTACGCATGCTAGACATACTTTACCCAAATGCCATCAGTAACGTTCACACTTTTTGAGCATCAGCTCTAAACTTGATATGAGTGTTACATCATCCCTAGTACTGTCACTCCCATTTTGGTTCCTTAGAGGAAGCATCCTTTCCAGATTCTAAAGAACTATATGTGAATTAATATAAAATTAATGAAGTTAAACTCTCCCACTTTCCCTCCTATAGACTGATGCAAAAATTATTAGAATACACTCCTTTTGAACTCGATGTTTAAATCTATCTGGGTGGTGTCTCTATGGATACCTTGAATGTAACAATGTGGTTTGCAAGGACATCCTGCTAACAGTAAGACAAAGATGAGACAAAGTACGAAAAGTAATAAAGTGAACACCAACTATCAAGTGGGACTGAACCTGTAGTCTCTCTGATTATGCCACAAAGTCCTTTAATATTGGAGATAACCTGGAGGGTTTCAGGGTTAATAAAACTTTAAAAAAATTGAAAACCAATACTAACGCTAATGAGCAGTAAGGCAGTCAGTAACAACAGACCTGAAGCCCTCAGTCAGTCACTGACAGATCACCTCCTTCAACCTCTGCTTATCAGTCTCATGGGAAACTGCAAACTTACAAATTTTTGAAAGGCACTGGGAGTGAGACTGTGTAGAAAGCCCAGCATCTGGAAAAGCCCGAAGTCGAGGCCAGTGACTTTGTAAGAGCCCTGTTGTGCAGGTTAGAGTATCAGACATATTTAGGGCCCATGCTATTATATAAGGGATCACTGAATGAGAGTGCTTGTGAATCAAGGGAGTGAGGGTGTTCACAGTTCTGCTAGCAGATGTCAAACCCAATCAGCCAACAAGAAGTAATAAGCTTCTACTGCCTGTACTGTTCATGCTTACATGAGTGCTGCCTGTGTTTTATGTTTTCTGCTGCCCTAGTCTCTGTGGCTACCCATGTGTGCATTGTGTATGCATCTGTGCAATATGTGTGCAGCTTTCCTAGGGCTGGATCTGTAACCTGGAACAGCAGCCTCTATCTAACAGACCTGCAGAAGAAACCTCCAGAGTTGTAATCCAAGGGATTTGGCTTCCTCTACCAGTCTGCAATCTTCCACTTTCAAGAATGAATTTTAATCAGAAAGTTACTGAATAAATTCAGTGGGGTTCTTCCTGAAACTTCAAGTTACTTGTTTTATAAAAGTCTTTCCATAAAGTCTGGTATGAAGAATTTCCTCTTCTAGCCTTGGAAATATATAATTAAATAATATTTGGGAGAGCAAGTATACAAAGGGTGAAATACTACAGTGTATCCTCCTTATTAAAACTATCCACTTTCCTACTACCAAATTAGGGAACAGGAGACAAACCAAACAGAGGTACTCAGTTTCAGCACTGTTCCTAAAATGGTTCTGTATTTTCTACTGAATTAATAACAGCATAAGCAAAACTAAGAACCCACATAACTCTGAACTTCAAATGTCACATGTCAGCATCATTTCAGCTGCAGAAGGGACACAAAATATCCTCAGTTTCCTCTCAGAGCTTAAACACAGTTGTTTAAATGCCTCCCAAGGAGATAGGGAACTACTGCATCTTGCAGTACAGGCCCCTGAAGACAGGCTCAGTTAGCTATGTGTATTGGTACTGATCCACCCAAATACAATACTTTTTTTTAGAAAAAGTACTTGTAGCCATCTTTTTACACTGATTGTGCCAAGTTCACAGTGTATCTTACTTGCTGGAAAGGGAGCTAAGAAATAAGGCTCCTATTTACCTTCAGCACCAATGGGCATTTTTCTGAGCTTGGGTTAGTAATATGGAAAGAGAGATTATTAAGACGCAAGATGAATCCCTCTCTGCCACTATTTTTCTCCTAACAACAGTGCATTTTCAATTGAACACCTGAAAAATGGAGTGTGAAAACATTTTCTGAATACTTTATTCACTTCTCCCTTTATTGTTGTTTATAACATTTTACGCATTTCAAAAGAGCTTGAATCTATACCTCTTGCTGGGCTGTCATTAAATGTCCATTAATACAGAATTCTTTTCTCATCATCTTGATCAGTGCTACTGCCCTCTCCCTTGTGCTCAACTGCTAAAATTTACTTTGCCTCCAAAACTTCCATAAGCATTAATTATATCACAATTACACCTCAGATTTTTATTTATTTTTATCCACCTGATTTTCAATTATCCCCCATTTGCAGAGGAAGGAGAGGATAATAAACTGTGAGACTCATGAAGGAAACCTAATTATAGTGTAGTTGCTTCGCAAGTTTCCACAAGCCCTAAGGCACTGCAACACACATCTGATCCAAGCACTTCATGAATGTGGGTTAGGGTCAAAGGGAGAACTGCGATGGGGGAGACTAGTGTGGGAGTCTGCTACAGGCCACCTGATCAGGAGGACTGTGTGAATGAACCCCCCCATAAGCAGATAGGCACAGTCTCATGCTCACAAGCCCTTGTCCTCATGGGGGACTTCAATCACCGTGGTATCTGTTGGCCATATTCACCAAGTAAAAAAGCTATTTTGTGCTAGTTTTGATTTTAAGAAGTCTTTCTTCTCCCAAAAAAACCTCTTTAATCTTCAAGATTATATTGAAAAAAAATGTATGAGAGGGATTCTTAACGGAATATGACCTAGAAAATAACAAGCTTTATAAAAACACTGCTTTTTCTACATTGACTTTAAATGTAAATCAAAATCTGAATCCATGGGCAAGATATAGAAAACTGGATGAAACAACATATGCTCTCATTGCATAGGGTAAATTACTTTGTTATTCCAAGTTACAATTTTAAAGCCAATGTACAGACTTCAGTTATTAGCATACATTCAGCTGAAGTTGGATTCCTCTGAAGAGGACTTTTTGATTACTGATGAACCTAACCATGTAGTAGACTGCTACATTTGGTTATAGAGAACGAAAACACATTTGTCTCTAATGATCTTCTACCTATGTAATAGCTTTAATAGATTTAGCAAGTATCAACAATTGATCTAAAGAAAGAAATTAAAACTGCCAAATATACAAACCAGCAGTTATCAGCTGCAGTAGGAATAAAGGAATTTAGAGGAAGAAATACAAATAAGATACAGTCACATTTGGAACTTGCTGAAAGTGAAGAAAGAGAAGAAAGTTAGATTAATGAAAAAGTTAAGCAAAGATCTTGAACAAATGTGAAGCAAGAGCAGACAGAAAATATTTAACCATGGCTTTTTCAAAAAGCTAGAATTTTTGTAGGAGAATTCAGTAATCAAGGTGGAAAACCAAGAAACAGGGAGTTGTCACATGCTGTTACAAAAGATGTCAAATGGACAAAAATCTACAGCAGTCTGCTTGTGGGAAGGAAATCAGAACAAAGACGGGAATGAATTAATTAGCACTACTGCAGAAAGGAAAGGTCAGATGACAAGAGTTCGTGCTAAGCCATAATGTGTTTTAGCTGAGAGTGAAGTATGGAGGATTTTAAAAGAAGCAATGACAGCCACAAGGGATGGAGTTAAGACTTTGTATAAAAGGGATTGCTGAGTGCCAGTGAGGGGATGCGTAAGATGGGATCAGAGTACATGACTATCACAAGCTCCTCTTACAATGACACAAGAAGGGACATTAAGACATCCATACTTGCACAAAATCTGAAGTTATGAAAATAACTCAAGAAAGTCTCCTAGACTCTGTTGCTTTCATACCCTTTGTCAGTAACACACTTTAATCTCTTTTAGATTTCAACCTCTCCTTCCAAACAATGCTTGGAAATAAGTTACACCACCAGCCTGGCAGGCTTACACACTAAACCCAACTTTTAAGGCCAAATTCAGTTAACAATCAGACACCTGATCAGGTTTCTGCAGCACAGTTATAATACATGGACTTGGTCAGTTGTTCTTCCTTTAGATCTCTGAGATGCCAGTCAAAGGTTCAAAATCAACTAAGTATCTGCTGCTGAGTGATTATGCTACCTTTTGGGAATGGAAACCTTATGAGGTGTAAGAATTTTTAAAAATCACTGGGACGCCGCTGTGAAAGCGCCCACATGGCTCCTTTCTACTGCGAGGCAGTTCGAATTTTCCCCTAGCATTCTTTTGTTAATGAAGGACTGACAACTCTTCGCACTGGCGATGCAATAAATTCCCCCCAAAATGTTAGTGAGAAAATAATGGCTGAAATGGCTAAAATTAACTGTGACACTTACCTACGATTTCTAAACTATGGCAAAGAACTTTTCTCCCTGCACTGTGAATTTAACTAATTACACATTTTCTGTTAAGGAATAAATGAATAGCTGCCACACATAAAAATGTAGCTTCTTCATGGGCCACTGGAACAGTGGATCTTCTGATCACTAGACCAGCTTAATACAACCCAAGAGAAAGGAAGTAGTGCTTGACTCAGCTTGGATAAGACAAAAGACCAGGACATGACATATTTACCCAATCACAGCTATTTTCTAAGCAGCAACAGCTGACTGTCAAGAATCACAGACATAAAGGATGACTTAGTAATAAGGTAGAGGAACAGAAACACATTTAATCTGTGTGGTAGCCTTCTTTTATTTAGCCTGTATTAATTAATACCTAAAGCGAAAAGGTATCTCAAACGTGAAGGCCTTCTGAAATGAGGGTGGAGAAACATATTTAACTACAAGGTTACTGAGATGATGGGGAGGCAAATGATATTCTAACAAAGTAAATCCTGAACTCCCAGCTGTCACCTTCTTGCTGCATCTTTCCTTTTAAGTTTCATCTCCTTTAAGTTTGAATATCAGGCTACTAAGCTGTTTGTAATACCCTCTCAAAAATTAAATTACAATCAGGAAACTGAATACTTCACCATGTACAGAGAATTTACCATATGAAGCATTTTTCACCTCCAGTTGTTAAGCCACAAGTAAAAACTCTGAATATGCATGCGATGACTGAATGCAGGAAGGCAGACCTAAAAAGCTAGACACACATTTCATAGTACCTCAATCAGAAGTCTTTTATTTTTAAATATGTTTCTTTTTGACATACTACCATTCATGTCTTTTATTTCATTTCATCAAATATAATAATTCGGTGTAACATGAAAAACACTCATGCAGTGAGTTAGGTTACAAGAAACTTGATACTTTCCATAATTCAATAAAACCCCCATAAGACTGATGATATAGCCAGTCCTGTTCATTTCGCCTGCTTCACTTTCGAAAAGAGGAATTCTCTTTTTATAGTATCTCCACAGTTTAATTATTTTGTAAATGCAGGCAAATACCTGATCAATTTCATCCTCGGCATTATAATGAGGAAGCTGTTAACAGACCAAGTAACAAAGTATTTATTTAATCACTGAAGTCTGTTGTCAAACCTACAACAGCATCACCCAAAGTGTCTTAATTTAATAGTGACTAGCAGATTGATTGGAAAATCATAAATCAGTCTCTCCTTCTTAGTTTACTAAGCTGCATCCTTGAAATCTTGTAGCACTGCTTCCTGTAAAATTGTCTACGACTTCATCTGTAGCATAGAAAACATTTCTTTGCAACTACTTTCAAATGCAAAACTTTGCTCAAGGAAAGGTGAGATTTTTTTGTAGATGCCAAATGACTGTACCAGGACTAGAGGAGACTTTCAAATTAAATGTGTGAAGTATGCTTTGACTTCAGCTGGAATACACCAGTGCCTAAATGTAATCTGAAGCTTTCACAAATCCCCTCCAAATTATTTTGTTCAAATACAAACATTCATAGACATTAAAACATCTAGCACTAATCACTAGAATCAGTAGATAAAGTCAAACTGGATAAAGTCAGCATTTGCAGAACACAGCAATAAAAACCACCTTTAATGCTTTGAAAATTAGCAGCTTTGAGTACAAAGCAGGCCTTTAATAACATGTAGTCTTGGGATCTCATTTACATTCACTATCTGGAGAAACACAAGCCCTTGCCACAGTGACTAACAGAGCGATCCTTATATTCAAAGATACCCGGCTGTGCTCCTTTTGACTGGTACATGACAAGGGCAGAAAACTCTGCTTTGATCCATGAAAAATAATACAGAGAGAAGACAGACTGCAGATATTGAAGTTTTCAAATTACAGCCAGTTATATGACAGTATTTGAATAACTCATGAAATACATTCCAACAGCCCCAGTAACACTGATGCAAAAAATTAGCACTTTTGCCTACCTGAAATGTAATACTGAATGTTGAGCAAGTGGTAGTCTGAAGACATTTCAAGACACTCTTTCAATTCTCCTTCCCCCTAAACATCTTCAGCATGTTAGAGCACATATGCCAAACAACACTTTCCTTTTGTGAAACATACCCTTTCACTGAACAGTGCTCAAAAAAAATTATGCTCCCACTAAACTCTTAGCAGATTTTTTAAACATGTAAATTAAGCTCCAATGTTACCCTCAACTGGTATTGCATAAGGCTTTGTGTTACCCAGCTACTTAGGTCAGAACAGTCTTCCTGAGTGCAATGTAGTCCTGAAAATTTAAATGAACTTGTACTCATTTCACAAATATATTTAAGTACTTCTCTTCACTGAGCAATTCATATCACATTATCTATTTCTGCACTTCAGAAACTGAAGTAGAAATCAACTTACCCTATGTTTTTCCTTTACTTTCTTCCTATATTCTTCTTTGTCAAATTTGTCTTCTTCCCGTAGAATCTCTTTAGCTTTATCTAAGTTGATACCACTGGCATCATCTTCTTCATCTGCTTGAGCCAAACTGGATTTTTGCACAGGTGGCCACTGCTGCACTAACTGAATTATACATGTCAACAAGAAAAATAATGATCAGAAACATTCTTTCCACATCAAAGTTTTGATGCCCTAAATATTCCAATACCTTATTTTTCTAGACTAAAAAAGACCATTTGGAAAGGAAACAAACAATACTTTTGCACAATGCAAACTCAGATACACTAGTTAACATCACATTCAGTCAAAAATCAGTATTTGAAAAAGTATCTCCATTATACCCTATTCCTGTTTAATGGATTCACTTGAACTTCTTCCCGTATTTTTCCTCTCTTTGCCTAATGGAACAAGTAATTTATAATCCTCCTAGTCATTCTGGGGGAAAATGATACTTACTTTTAAAAAATGACTCTCCAGAATATATGGAACAAAACAAAACACTGCTAAATCTAAACAGTGTGGTTTTACATAAACAATCGATATTGCAACACATTGACTGAGATAAAAATGAAACAAGCCCTCATCACACAGTACACAAAAAACCATGATGGCAGGTTAATGTTCTGAGGGAAGCAAGGATGAATCAAGTTTGACTTGCAAATGACATACTGAATACATCCAGCCTTCCTAAAATATCCAAAGATCTGGAGCAAAGACAAAGACTACATATTCACCAAAAAAATATCCCCACCTATCTTGTGATCTAATAGCTTACACCTCATGGTATGAGGAGACATTATCTGGGGGTAGTCACTGGAAAATCATTCTTGCTTATGGACTAGTAGAGTAGCAACTGTTATTAAAAAAACTATATGGCAGAAAATATAGAATGTCTTTCAGATACAATTACAAAATCAAACATCTTTAGGACTCTTGAATGCACACAGGGTATTATTCACCTGGACACTGATAAAGCCAACCTACTGTTACTACTTCCTTTTCTAAAATGGAGTTTGTGTTTTCGTATTTTCCAGAAAGATGCTTTTCCTAAAGGAGTTTTATTTTATCAAAGAGAAGTGCGTGGACTAGAACAGTAAAACTTAAAAGCACAGTTTTACAGAGCTCAGAAAAAAAGCAGGAACCACATCCATAGATGCAATCTTTATGTTTCCTCAACTAAGTCACCCCTTCTCAATTGTGTTGCATTTCTAACTATAATCTTTGAGCTAGTTATTTTTCCTCCATCCTCGCTCCTTTCTGCTTCATTGCATAGACAAATAAAACATCTACATAAAAGCAACAGCCTTTGAATATCTAAAAATATCTGAATATATAATTCCCAGACAATGGGGCAACCTCTAAAACCCTTCAGATTTTGTCTAACATCATTAATCACATGCCTATATTTCACCTGCAAGATAAAATGCTTTAATTTATTTAGTCACTAAAGCAATACTATTTGCAAAGATGACCTCTCTTTCCATATATGTTTTACAGAAATTAAGCTAGAGTTAAAAAAAAAAAAAAAAAAAAAAAAAAAA